>JAJJWW010008723.1:0-122571 GCA_023531295.1 Papaver armeniacum | reverse complement strand
GTCCGGCCTAAACCAAGAAATGGCGATTCCAGACTTGTTTCGGTCACAAAAGTGAAGGAGATGGGGTTGATCTTCAGGAGAAGCGAAGAAGGTGTTGAGATTGTGAAGGTGTTGGCTTTCTTATGACTTGTAGCAGAAGGTGAAAGCGAGGCTTGTGATTGATGCAAAAGCAAGCTCACGGGTGTTTGAATACGTTTTTGTATTAACACTTGGTTTCTGTCTTGTCTGAACTTGTGTTGTTTTTGAAATAGGGCGGAGAACCTGTTATACAAGTCATTGAGCCTCATTCCACGTCTCTCGTGGGAAGTGGAGGAAGTGGAGTGATGGAGTAGTGGAGTTGTGGTCGGTGCGACCGGTCTTACCCACTTCTCATGTTCATCTCTAACCGTCATGACTTCCCGACACGTTCTTGTGATGGCGCGTTGCGTTGCATCTTTATGCTGTAAACCGAGACCAATACCCGATATGTATCCCCCGGTTTGTGACATGATTGATGTGCACGGAGTGTGTGAATCGTGGATCCCGCGAAAGATAGCATGTAATCTTTGAATTGAATAAACGTGTTATTCGGGAAGTGGCTACTTTGTGAGGCATCGTGTGTATTTTATGCGAATGCACTGTTATAGTGTGGTAAAAGTGATGAGTAATGGCTCCTCACTTGACCCAATAGCTCTGACCGAGGGTTGTATAGCAAAGTAGTGAAGTTGGACGGATGAGATGATCTTTGAGACACTCATCTGCGGCCAGATTAATGAATATTAGGGTTTTGAAGAGGTGTGCAAGCATCGCTCTTCGGCTTGGTGAAACCAAGCATGGAAAGGGATTTGGAGAGGGCCAAGTAGGGCATGCGTGTAGGCGGCATGCGCCGGTGTGCCGTCCATACCTCGCGTCCCATGAAGGCGTGATCTAAGCCACTCAATTTGACCGGTAAGTTGAGTGGTTGAGATCAATTTCAGAAATCCGTTGCGCAAAGGAGTTGGAAGCAGGCATGAGATCCCTAGTTTGGGCCAGCGTTTCAAAATGAACCCATCTTGGTAGGTCTTGGTCGATCATACCCGCGTGTAGGTGGTATCTTTGGTGTTCACACCTGCGACTATCCACATGAAAGCGTGATCTAAGCCACTCAAATCATCCAGCGTGAAGTTGAGCGGTCGAGATCGATTCGTGGACCCCGGAGAAGCCCCCAGCCATGCTAGTTTGGACGCCACGTTTTGGATTGACCGGGCATGATATGCCTTGCCGAACACATGAGGAGGTAGATGGGCCCCACAGTGGTCATAACTGGTATGGCCAGGCCCTTGTTTAATCCCTGTCTGTGACCCTCCATTAGAATCGGGAGAAGATGGACGCGTGATGACTTGAAACCCTAATTTTGGCTTTTCCAAAGTCGTGCGCCATCTCTTGTTTGGGTGACGATTTTGTCACGGCCAAACATTGTTGGTCTTGGCCCAGGTTGGTCAAGTGTGGCTTAGGCGGTCCACCCGGTGATCGTGTTGACATGCTCTGGGCCCTTTAAGCTCCTACATCACACCTCCATCTATACCTGCGAAGATGGATGGTTGAGACATTTTTGCGACACATGTAATATGCCGCAAACCCTAATTAGGGTTTTAAGTCCATAATGCTTGGTATGAGCGGTTTCTTGGCGAGCTGGGCCAATGACCGACCATGCGGGGGTCGTAGTGGGTATTCCATACAGCAGGGTGATGGAATTGATGCAGGGTCATCGATCATGCTTATGAGTTGGATGGCTGCGGATCGAGATCATGTCAGGACGTGATCGGTCGTCCAGGATGCTCAATCGGGCTAGTATAACACACAAGAGGGCTCAATCGGGCTAGTATAACACAGAGGGCTCGGGCTAGTATAACACAGGTCGGCATCTACGGTATTTCGTACATGGTTTCATTATAATGCTTGGAGGTTCGTGTTATACTGTAAAAGTAACACTTTCAGTCATCATGCCTTGCGATTCAAATCTTTGGAAATACAAGGCTGATATGAAATTCACGGGAAGGGATTGTTGTTCATGCTCCACTGGAGGAATTTCATGTATTCACTGAGAATGGGATTGTTGCTACATGCTCCATTCTTGGTGAATTAAGTGAGGAGTATCAACATTTATAAATGGCTTTATCTTTTACAGATGTCGGTGCATGATTTTTTTGGTTTTACAATTTAACCTTAACGAAAATCCACCATCAACATTAAGTCCCTGCTAGCACATAATGGTTACCTTTATTGTGTGGTAGGCATGAATATTGACATACATATCTTTGAAATGACAGGGCTAAAGTAGATACATATTTCTTAGGATAGTCATTGCCTGGGCTGGTTGAGTTACGATTAAGGATCACGAAGAAACAGGACTTGATGCGGTGAGCCGCTTTGGTTCCTCTTGTACATATTTGAGTTACAGCTTCTTACGGTGTATTTCCCTCATCATACGGCTTTCTGAACATATACGTCAGCCTCAAGGCGTCGGTTGGTATCCGGTCATGGCCCAGCCATAGGTGGCAGTAAAATACTTTCCTTGGTATTAGCTCAAACTTGTGAGATTATAAAGAATGTCGCTCACGTGGTCGTTTATTATATCTCAGAATCACCTTTCGATTCTGATCTTCGATCGATGGATTTGATGATCTCCTTTTTTTTTTTTGTGCGTTGCTCATGCTCTCTCGCTGCGATTTATCATGGAAAGGTGGGCGCTCATTAATGCTTCCAGAAAGAAGTTTTGAAGTTGACAGCAGAAAACCCATGCGCACGAAAGTAATGGCTAAGATAGATCTTCACTTTGCGAAGTCCCGCCCGTCTTTATCTGAGGGGATGTCCATCTCCACCTTCGTATTGTCGGAGGACGTGTCACATGCACTTTGGTGCGATTGACATGGGGAGGCGGTGGAGCGCGAGCTTAAGCAGCTGCGCACTAGTAGCTCAAGGCGGAGAGATTTTGCAGCCGCCCAGTTGAAAGCGGAGAGTTGAGCATAAGCGACCTCCGAATGAAGACCGGTGTGATTACCGTCCGGGACGGCGTAGTAATTCTTGATTGATACGACGAACTTTGAACATGTGAAAGCAATTTTGCGCGGCCCCTAGTATTCTTGTGCCTTTTGATGCTCCATTTGATGTTAGGATGGAGGCCTTGGCTAACTGCGGAGATGTCGATGTAGAAGTTAGGTAGATCGAAAGGAGGTGCATCGACGGGTGATGGAGAAGAACCCGGCGAGCTGCCTTGTTGTGACATTCTGCTCTTGACAACTAAAACCTCTTTTATTTTATTTTCTTTCCAAGTATATCCTGTATCCTCGAACATCCTCCTTGTACTCGGTGGTTTGAGTTCAAGGTTTTTCTTCCCATTTGATTGTTTGAATAGTTTTCTTTTATAATCTTTTTGTCAAACTGTGGCCAATCCTTCTCGGGTGCGGAGTGCGCACACATAATTCTTAATAAAAAGAAACAATATTATAATGGAATATCCACGGACTGTGCTTGATGTAAGATCTTCTTGGCTTTGCTGGGGCAGATGTCTCAAATCATTTTTCTTTTTGTGCACACGTTCTATTTCCTTCTTCTGTGAGATGTTTGCTTAGGGTTCCCTTTCTTGCTCCGGAGGTGGTTGGTTTAAGGCGCTCGGGAACTTGTGTTTTTAGGAGTAGAGAGGTTCTCGAGATGAAAATAATGCTTTAATTGAAAATTGAAAATTGAAACCCTAGCCTATGAATGCAAGTATGCAATCATTTCTGGAGGAATTACAAATATGATATGGAATTGTAAAAGAAATCTCTTTGGAAAAATGGCAATGACGTTTTAATAGTGGAGGATGGAAGGTGGTAGCACGACATCTTAAGTTCGGTAGGGTTTGATCCATCATTGAGTGAATTGTTATGCCCTTTAGTTTATCGGCGTTGATGAGCTTGCGATGGCACTTAGGATAACATGCTACCAGTATGGTTCATCTTCTCTTTCGGTGGGTGAATGGGAGGGTGGTCACTTTCAATCATGCTCCAGCATTGATGTGGTGCCTTTTTCGTCACCGGGTCTCAATTCCAAAGCGGGTTTGGGCGTGCGAGATACTTGGACATTCTTCTCATCTCCTTTGACGAGGAGACAGCCTCTACTCTTGATAAAAGCGTTTGAAAGGGCGACTTCCCATTCACATCTCTTAGTCGAGTTGGTCGTTAGTTTGGAGTCAGTCCCAAGACTTGTCAGAATGAAGGGCGGTAGGTTGTAAGGAAGGTTGCGTGAAGAGACTTACTTGAGATCGGAACTTTTCATGTATCTTGTGAGAGCTCTCTCCCAGGAAGTTGTGTCACATTAGTACTAATTCTTTGGTGCGGCAACGGACAGATCGTCGGGGAGGTCGAGAAGGCATGTTGGAGATTCTTTTCAGTGTCAGCCGGTAGAAGACAGACTCCTAGTATTGCTTTGTTGTCATTGCATCCAGAAACGTCCAGGGATCATGTTGTAGTTAGGATGATCTTTGACTATGTAGAACTTTGCTTGCGTCGAGGCATCACCCAATTTGACTTGAAGATCGATGTATCCATATGCATCTCACGAGCTCTCTGTTTGAATCTTTAACTCTGGATTGGGTGACGAGTAGCTTCCTGCTTAGGAAATCTTTTGCACGCTCTCAAGTCTTGTATAATGATGTTAAATTCGGAAGCCGTATCAATCAACACGCTGTCGAACTCAAGCGTTTCTCAAGCGAGTGACGGTTAGGAGTCCCGGTTTCCATTGCTCATGTCTTTCGGGAAAGGCGGGTTCTGGTATTCTGGGATGCAAGCGTCTACTTGACCTGACGTGTTTGAGGGCGTAAATATGTCTTGACATTGTCCTTTGGAGAAGTACAAGATTTCACATATCGCTCCATCATAGGTTATGCAGTCTTGCTTGAAACAGAATCCCAAATCATGCGAGTTCTGATAGGTAGAGATCTCTAAACACCTTCATTTTCAAGCTGAGTTCCCCATCTCTACCTTTTCCACTGAATATTTGTTTCATTTGTTACAATCTTTGGTGGGATGATGGGCCGACTGTGGTAGCAACAATATAAGGATCTTGCCATTTCTTCCTCGGTCGGAGGGCACGATAGAAGCTGACTTCTACGGCGTCGTCTTGGATCACGCTTCCAGGGGCTCTATCACTTCATTCATGGAAAAGGAAAACTTTTGTCTTTAGTGTTTTGTACGGGAGTTTTATGTTTATTCCTTTTCGAGGACAGAGTCTTGTGTCTTTGAGGATGCTCGCTTGGTTTGTTGTTAGGCTTTCCTCTTTTCTCCTCAGCTTACCACACTCCACGAAGGACCGGTGTTGTATTGTTTTTCGTGAGACACCCTTCCTTGACTTTCACGCAAATCTTCACTTGAACAACTCTGGTTTCTTTCTAGTAGTCTTTGATGCGATTATTCTTTGAAGCGTTTGCATCTTGTGGAGTTGAGAAATGTTTGAAAACCCGAATTCTCCAGCATGCGCGGTATATAGGTATCATCCATTGATGCATGATTCCACCAATTGCCCCGTTCGGTGACATTGAATTCGTGACAATCCAGTAGCTTGGTTGAATCTTTTAACAAAATCGTTGGGATGTTCGTTGTTCAGTTGGAGAATTCTTCAGGTGAAAGCGTGATTTGTTGGACACGAAGGAAATACTTCTGTGAAAGCAAGCGACCGTCTGGCTCCAGTTGGATATGTTGTTAGGCGCAATGTTGTTGTACCCGTGTATGCCCTCCACAAGTGAGTGATTTTGAGAATTCTTTTAGGCGTAAAACATGATTGTATTCATGTTTCCCCCAAGGCTTCAAGAATGAAATGTGTTCCACGAGCATTGCGATGTCGTAGAGGAGGCGGGGAGAGGTGTAACCTCTTGGTAGAGGAATCGTTGCACATCTTGAGGGTACGGTGGGCGATGTTGGTGTCGTCCGTTCGGTCCCCTTTTCCTCGATTTTGGAGAAGTAGAGCTCTAGATCCTCACGCGTAATGAAGTTGGAAGGCTGGTCTCTCTCCCTTTGGCGCTCGGGAGCAACACCGGGTTTCTTCGTTCATGTGGATGCAGTGGAAGCCTTTGCTCACGGTGTATTGAATGCATCTCTCGCCTGACTCCAAGGGTTGCCGTGAATCTTGCGGCAATCGTTGATCAAAGTTTTAAGGAAAGTGAGTACCTCTTTACGAGTTGCGGCCATATCTGTTTGAGTTTTAGCAAGAATTTCCTGCTTCTCATCAAATCTGCAATGGTACTAGACGGTGGTCCCCCTCTTGTGCCTCACGGCTCCTCGTCACGATGGAGGAGTAGAGGTTGTTGCTCTAGTAACCCTTTGGAGCGTTACGCTCGAAGATGCCGGGATTTGCGGAAGGTGCTCACGGCTGCTGTGATGGGAGGCGTCACACCTCAAGTGGATGTCTCTGCTCGCTAGTGTTGGTGATAAGGTGGCTCCTCGAGATGTGTTGGCTACGGTAGCTCCACTGGCCAGTGCGTCAACACGGGGTTATTATCCGCCACTAGCCCCATCGGAGTTGATTCTGCTGATCCAGGACCTTAATTCCACCATCTTGAAATGGTGTTGATCGAATTGATTCCTAAGATCTACCCTTTTTGGAAATTGATGAAATTGAATCGGATTGGAAAATTGACTTTACTAGCATAGAGATTAATCTCCCATTTGTGGTCGTGAATTGTTTATGGGTGAAAACTACTCCTGTATAATTTGGTAATTTGGGGGTGTGGATGAGGAATGAATTTAAACCTTAAACAAATGCCCTTGCGCGGTGGTGCTTATGGGTCGAGAGATCAATGCATGCAAGTCCGGCCCTAAACCAAGAAATGGCCATTAGGACTTATTTCGGTCGCAGAAGTGAAGGAGATTGGAGTTGATCTTAGGAGAGGAGGAGAAGGTGTTGAGATTGTGAAGGTGTTGGCTTGCTTATGACTTATGAAAGGTGAGCGGGCTTGTGATTGATGCAAGCAAGCTCTGGGTGTTTTGTTTAATACGTTTTGTATTAACAGACTTGGTTTTTCTCGTCTCCTACTTGTGTTGTTTTTGAAAATAGAGCGGAGAGCCTATTTATACAAGTCATTGAGCCTTATTCACGTCTCTCATGGGAAGTGGAGGAAGTGGAGTGATGGAGTAGTATTGTGCGTCGGTGCCACCACGGCCCGTCTTGCCCACTTCTCTGTTCATCTCTAACCCAATCCATGACTTCCCCGGCCACGTTCTTGTGATGGCGCGTTACGCTCCTGCCGCTTTGTAAACAACCCGGACCCAATCTACATTATGTATCCCCGATTTGTGACATGATTGATATACGGAATGTGTGGATCGTGGATCCACAAAGATGGCATGTAATCTTTTGAATTGAATAACTATGTTATTCAGAGTGATACTTGTGAAGTATCATGTGTATTTTATGCGTCTTTGCATTATGGTGTGGTAAAGTGATGGGTAATGACGCCTCAACTGACCGAATAACTCTTGACCGAGGGTTGTATAGCAATTTAGTGAAGTTCAACGGATGAGATGATCTTTGAGACACTCATACTGCGGCCAGATTAATAAATATTAGGGTTTTTGAA
Organism: Papaver armeniacum; assembly: GCA_023531295.1. Taxonomy (NCBI): domain Eukaryota; kingdom Viridiplantae; phylum Streptophyta; class Magnoliopsida; order Ranunculales; family Papaveraceae; genus Papaver; species Papaver armeniacum. Next base: position 115,001 of record JAJJWW010008723.1, on the reverse strand, counting down.
GAGGTGCGCAAGCATCACTCTTGACTTGGTGAAACCAAGCATGGAAAGGGATTTGGAGAGGGCCAAGCCAGGGCATGTGTGTAGATGGAATGCCGGTGTACCGCCTACCTCTCGGAATCCCATGAAGGCGTGATCTAGGCCACTCAATTTAGCATTAAAGTTGAGTGGTTGAGATCGGTTTGCGCGAAATCCTTGCGCAAAAGGTTGAAATAGCGTGACATCCCTAGTTTGGGCACGCGTTTCAGGCGACCCCAATCTTGGTCGGTCTTGGTCGATCATCTGCAGCGTGTAGGTGATAGGCTGGTGTTCACTTTTATACTGACTATCCCATGAAACGTGATCTAAGCCATTCAAATCATCCCAGGTGAAGTTGGTGGTGAGATCGATTTGCAATTTAGGAGAGTGTAACCATGCTAGTTTGGGCGTTGCGTTTTGGATTGACCGGGCATGAGTGCCTTGGCGATCACATGAGGAGGTAGATGGGCCCACGGTGGTCATCTTTGGTATGGCACCGGCCCTTGCTTAATCTAATCTTGTGACCCTCCGTTCGTCTTAGGAGAAGATGGATGTGGCGTGATGACTTGAAACCTAATTTTGGCTTTCAAAAAGTTGTCGCCCTCCTTGTTTAGCGTGACGATTTTGTCACAACCAAACATTGGGTCTTGACGGTGGTCTTGGTCAAGTGTGTAGGTGGTCCCATGGTGATCGTGTTGACATGCTCTGGGCCCTTTGAGCCTCCGTCACCCTCCATCTCTACTGCGAAGATGGATGGTTGAGGCCCATTTTGCGACACATGTAATATCGCAAACCCTAATTTGGGGTTTTTGTCCATAATGCTTGGTATGAGCGGTTTCTTGGCGAGCTAGGCCAATGGCCAGGCCATGCGAATTCGTAGTGGGTATTCCATACCTGCTTGGGGGTGATGGAATTGATCACAAGGGTCATCGAATCATGCTTATGGAGTTGGATATTTCGTCATTGGATCATATCTCAGATGTAATCGGGCTAGTATAACACAGATGCTCAATCGGGCTAGTATAACACACCTAGAGGGCTCAATCGGGCTAGTATAACACTTGAGAGGGCTAGGGCTAGTATAACTGTAGAGAATCCGGCTGTCTTGGTGTTGTACATGGTTTCATTATAGTGCTTGGAGGTTCGTGTTTACTCCTGTAAGAGTAACACTCAGTCGTCATGCCACACTGATAATGAAATTACTGGAAATACAAAGTGATATGAGAATTTCAATCGAAGACAAGGGGTTCCTCCACACGCTTGACCAGCGTATCGGCTAGTAATTTTCTTAGTCGTTTGGTGTATAACGCCGCATGTTTAGCTGGCACGCTAAATCCCCCAATCAACACGTGACCCGGATAAGGAACCAGGTATGGAGTAATAAAGGTGGCGCTGCGACTACATCAAGAATCGGCAAAGGATTTCAACAACAAGCTGCGCCAATATTCACATGAGAAATCCCGTTGTCCGAGTCATAACGACGCTTCCATCTTGATCGACCTCTTTTTCAAAGCCACAAGGTTTGGCCGACACGACCGGAGACGAAGACATGTCTCCACCAAGCTCCGCCTCAAGTTCATCTTCAAAACCGGCTTCGCTCTGTCATATCTCGGCTTAGACACTCTTCAAAAAAAAAAAAAAAAAAAAAAAGGAAGAAGGAAGAAGGAGAAAATGGAGAAGACTCACTAATTCGCTTTCAGATCGACTGGAGGAAGATTCAGCACTACTATTAGAAGAACTATTCTCGCCATCTCTACACTCTCACGAGCTTTCATCCTTCTTGGTTCTCCATCGCCGTGGACAAGCTCGGCCGCCACCTCCGTCTCGGGAAGGGTCGTTTCGATAACTCGCAATCTTGGTAAAGGCATTCACACTACCGAGACCCCCGGACGAGATGCAAAGGCGGATAATCAGAAAGGAAAACAAGGATATGCACGATATAACTAAAGTCAAGAGGAAAATCACACGTACCCGCGTATTGGAAGAACTAAAAGTCGGTGAGAGCCCGGAACTCGACCGGAAACCGCCCGCACGATTTTTAGACCTTCGCTCCTTCACTTGGGAACTGTCTGCGTCCGAACCGATGGATTTTCTTTTGGCTAAAGAAGTATCCCTCAACAACGGATGCTTTGATAAAATTGCAACAGAGGGCCTACCACGGGTGTTTTCCACTACGAGCTTCACAAATTCTGGATGAAAAGGAATTCATTCTGCGAACGTGTTGTCTTTGAAGTAGTCAAAGGATTTCATTCCAAAGAAAAAGGGAACTTTTGCCTCGGCACGAGAACACTAGCATCGAGAACGTCCCAAGTGAGTCCTCTAGAGTTACCAACCGATGAACGAGAGGGATCCCTTTGGTCGAAACCCGTATGCCGAGTGCCCAATCGATATTGTAGGAGACTGCCTGACACAATCCTCGGAAGAAAGACGGTATATAACCAGACGTACAACTTCGCATGAATACGGCTTCGCGCAAAGCCTAGGTTCCCCTTAAATCGAGGAAAGTGTTGATGGTGGTTTTTAGCTTAGGGGTAAAATTGTAAAACCCTAGTCGAACAATGACGTCACGAGAACTTAAGTAATAATGTCCAAACCAAGCACATTTATTGAACCCTTTAATTTATTTTGCACGAAAATTACCCAGTGCCTTTTTTTAATCAGCAATTTGGGTTTTGACACGCAAAACCCTAATTCTCACACCGCATGTGCCAATGGAAAACCATGCCAGCCACACCTACCGCGCCAAGGCATGCCAACCATGCTAGACGCACCCCTATGCCAATGGCAAATCATGCCAGCCACACCTACCGCGCCAAGGCATGCCAACCATGCTAGCCGTACCCCTGTGCCAATGGCAAACCATGCCCGACCACACCTACGCGCTTAGGCATGCCAACCATGCTAGCTGCACCCACAATGCCAATGGAAAACCATGCCCACACACCTACCGCGCCCGGGCATGCCAACCATGCTAGATGCACACCCATGCCAATGGAATACCATGCCAGCCCACACCTACCGCGCCTAGCATGCCAACCATGCCCGGTTCACCTGTGCCAATGGCAAACCATGCCAGCCACACCTACCGCGCCCAGGCATGCCAACCATGCTAGCCGCACCCCTGTGATAATGACAAACCATGCCAGCCACACCTATTGCGCCATGCCAAACGCACCTTGCCATGGCCTCATGCCAACCTAGCCGCGCCACCTTGCTGGCCTTCCCTACGCGGCTACCAAAAACGAAGGCGTGCAACAATCAACGGTCGCCCTTCAATCCCAGGAGCAAATCCTAGCCGTCCGAGGTTACCAAACGACCTTTGGCCCAAAACTCTAGCTTGGTCACGAACCTAGCCAAGCTAGCCACGCCATGCGCCCATGGAAAACCCTTGGCCCCACATGCCAAGCCAAATCGCACCTAGCCATGTTTGCCGCACCATGTGCCAACGGCTTGCCAAACCCTTGGCCCCACATGCCAAGCCAAGCCACACCTTGCCTTGGCACCTTGCCATGCTAGCCGCACCATGTGCCAACGGCTTGCCAAACCCTTGGCCCCACATGCCAAGCCAAACCGCACCTAGCCATGCTAGCCGCACCATGTGCCAACGGCTTGCCAAACCCTTGGCCCCACACACCAAGCCAATCCACACCTTTTCTTGGCACCTACCCATGCTAGCCGCACCATTTACCAACGGCTTTACAAACCCTTGGCCCCACATCCCAAGCCAAGCCATACCTTGCCTCGGCCCTAGCCAATCTAGCCACGCCATGCGCCCATGGCAAACCCTTGGCCCCACATTCCAAGCCAAACCTAGCCAAGCTATCCACGCCATGAGCCCATGGAAAACCCTTGGCCTCACATGCCAAGCCGAACCTAGCCAAGCTAGCCACTCCATGCGCCCATGGCAAACCCTTGCCCCCACATGCTAAGCCAAATCGCACCTAGCCATGCTAGATGCACCTTGTGCCAACGGCTTGCCAAACCATTGGCCCCACATGCCAAGCCAAGCCACACCTTTCCTTGGCACCTAGCCATGCTAGCCGCACCATGTGCCAACGGCTTGCCAAACCCTTGGCCCCATATGCCAAACGCACCTAGCAAGCACCACCATGATGGCCTTCCCTACGCGGCAACCAAAACGAAGGCGTGCGACAATCGACGGTCCCCCTTCAATCCCATGAGCAAATCCTAGCCCTCCAAGGTTACCAGACGATACATGGTAACCTTTATCCTGAAAACCTAAGTTTGGCCACGCCAAACCACGCCATGCCAATAACATGCCAACCTAGTTGCGCCTCCATGCCACGTCAATAGAATGCCAAGCTAGACGCGCCACCATGCCATGCCAATGGCATGCTAACCTAGCCGCGCCACCATGCTGGCCTTCCCTATTCGGCCACCAACGAACGAAAGCGTGCAAAGATCAAACGTCTACCTTTCCTCTTAAGATACAAAATCTCGACCGTCGAAGGTCGGCAAGCTACCAAGTCTCCCGAGCTCGACTTGCCGTGCAACAACCCTATGCTACATGTTTTCCACAAAAACATTCGAGACATCAACATATCACAAACCTGGGATCCTCTTTGGGTATTGGTTTGGCGGTTAGTAAATACTGGAGTTAAAAGTGAAACGTTCATGGGACATCAATTCCATACGTTAATGTTTTTATGGAACATGAATTCCATGCGTTAACGATTTTATGGAACATCAAATTCCATGCATACGGTTACCACCTCATCCCATTTACTTACCCATTTTTTCATTCCTTAATGAGACCGAGTACGTTTACTTGACTTGTATAAATAGGTCTTAACTATTTCCACAGACAACAATTTGATCGAGAGCATACACCACTCGAGCGTTTGTTAACTTTCCCATCGGTTAGCCTTCCCACTTTTCTCTGACATTACAAGTCATAACGCAACTACTCTTCCGAATCAACTATTCTGGTCTCATCAGTTTCCTTGCTTCCCTCCCAAAACCAACCCATTCTCCTTCCTTTGTGACCGAAGCAAGTATGAAACGACCATTTCTTGGTTTAGGCCGGACTTGTACAGATTGATCTCTCGAATCTAAAGTACTCCCTTGCGGTACATTGTTTAGGGTTTAAATTTGTTCCTCACTCGCATACCCGAAATTACCAAAATCAGTAGAAACTATTTTCACCCTCAAACAAGGGCATAAAGAGATAGCAAGTATTCTAAATAATTGTATTGACATCAGAGAATCATTAAGAACCTACAACATTTTGAAGTCTCCTTTTACAGTCATGCAAGTATTCTAAATAATTGTATTGACATCAGAGAATCATTATCGTGTTCACACAACCCTGATAAGTGTATGAAAGGACAAATTACTCACTGTGTTCTAACTTCTAAACCCCAGATATGAATTCAGAACCTACACCATTGAAATATGATTATAGGCTGTATGGATGTGTTCCTAGAAGCTACTTATCAACTTATTTAAGTCAATAAGCCAAAAGTCAGGTTGGATTGATAAATAAAATCGACTTATAGAAGTAACTTAAAAGTCAAAAAGTAACTCATGAGAGAAGAAAAAATATTTGGCTTCTCATTTTAAAAAAAAGCAACTTCTGACGGGACCCGCGTACTAATCTTCTTCTCCCATCGGTCATGTCTTCCTACTTTTATTTTTCTCTCCTGTAATATCAAACCCTCAAAGTAGAAGATTCAATTATTTTACGATATTAAATAGATAATCTCATACAAAATCGTTTCCTTTTGTTGTTAACCTCTGTATTGTGTCACTAGGATTCTAAAATCATTATTATTTTTTGAAATTTGGATTTAGATAGAAAACCCTAATCTAGAGATAAGTTGATGTTGTTCTAAGAAAAATTAATGGGTTTTGGAATAATGCGAGATTGAGATGATAGTTGTTTATGGCAATTCGAGGTTACAATGATGTTTGAGAAATGGGTTTGGTAACTTTGGTTCAATTTTATGATTGACTGCTACGAACAAGAACAAGACATTGATTCACAAAAGAAACAGTGGAGAATTGGAGTTGTTTCCATCGAATTCAGTGGATGGAGGAAGACTATAGTGGTTGTTGGGATTGGCTATGTTGCGGATTGATTGAATGTGTAGGGATAAAAAATGATTGAATGTGTAATATTTTTACCTGGCGTCATTAGGGGCGACCCTCAAAGAATTAGGGTCGACTAAATAAGACAAGATCGGTTGAAAATACTTATATGTCCCTTCACAATCGGTAGTCTCTAATATAGTTATGTCTACCGATTACTAGTTTGTTTAAGAATGGGTTATTGTCATAATCGGTAGCATACTAACATATCATATCTACCGATTGTTAAAGTTGAAAAATGCTATTTTATCTGTTTTGAAGAAACAATGAATTTGGGGCAACCGTCTATAATCGGTAGAAAAAGAACATCATATGACTACCGATTATAGTTGCCGACACAACCTTTGAACGATTAATTCATTTTCTTTTATTTCTTTTTTTCAACTCCTCTTCTTCCTCTTCCCCTTCCGACGGTGGATAGTAAAAACACTATTCCCCATATTCAAATTAATCGTCGTCTTCATCGCCGAATCAAAAACATCGTTGGTTACTGCTATAAACGATGATCGATACTAATGAACCTCGAGAGATCGAGAAAAATTAAAGAATAAATCGATTGTAACGGCCTCAAACGACGAAGAACACGAACACGAAGAACATGAAGAGGATGACACCGCTCGTGTAGGTGGTGGTGGTGGTGGTGATTCTGATAATCAAACTCTCCAGGAAATGGCCCCAATTAGGTAAGTTTCTATCGTTTTATGTGTTTATGTTGCTTCAATTAGACGAATCCATGAAAATAAGTTCTAGAGTTTTCGGTTATTTCCCAGAATCGGTAGATAGATCTAAATCTCCCGATTGTGTCCATTTTCTAGGGTTTTCGGTTACAATGACCAGAATCGGGAGTCTTCCGATTATACAAAGCTATTTTTCACTGAACCATAAAACTGACATAATCGGTAGATAGGTTATATGTTTCCCTCCGATTGTAACAGAGAATTAGAATATGTAGGGACACACAACTGGTACCCAAAATTGGAAGATATTATATAGTATTTATCTTCCGATTGTGTATAATCGTAGGTTAGAAGAATTCAACACACTACCGATTATGTAAGTTTTAAATTTTTTAAATTTTGTGATTTTAGCAAAATCCTATTTCTTTTGGCTCGTTTTAATCGGAAGCTAAAGGATATTCTTTACTTCCGAGTATAGACAATCGGTTGATATGTTATATTGTTTTGTTCCGATTATATATGTCTCATAACTATATGAGTTTCTGAACCCAAATTGCTGCATAATCGGGAGAAATAACTAGAATATTACTTCCGATTATGCAGAATCAGAAGTCAAATCTTAGTTTTTTTCTCCCGATTGTGTAGTTTGTAATGTGATTCTTACGAACCAATTTATTTTTTAGGGACAGGCGAGGTAAGAAAGATAAAGATACAGCTGTTATAGGGCCTCGTCAAAAAGGGGGTAAGAAACTAAGCGCTAGTGCGCGGAGAGAGAGGAGCCAAAAAGATGCGGAACCAAGCGCTCAACAAGGATCTCAAGAAGAAGTACAAGCAAGCACACCAGAAATCACTCAAGATGAAGGATAACCAAGTGGTGCACAAGGAGAAGGAGGAGTTACAAGGAAGCTAATCGCGAAGAAAGCATCACACCTTGTACCCATCTCTTTGAAGAAGAAAGAAGAAATCCACAGGCTGCCTAGAGATGTAGGGGCATTGTTATTTGGCTACAAAGACTCTTGGGCCGAGAAATCTACTGAAACCGAGGTAATAATCGTATTCTTTTTACTAACGTATTGTCGTTTTATTCGTAATAGTACTCTATTAATTTTGTAATGTGTTGTGTGTTTGATAGTATCATTCCGATGCGATTCGTCTACTCAAGCCTCTTTTGCACCAAAAAAGTATTGAAAGATTAGCCTTTATCCGGTGAATATGAGAGTTTCAAGAGAAGGAAAATTAACTTTGGATTAGCTAGTCTTTGCGAGAACACAATGTTGGACCATGATCGGGTTCAGCGATATCGGCTTTTGTGGAGAGATTGTATCCCGAGATGACACCTTTCATATGCCGTTTGGGGAGATGACCATTACTCCCGAATGATCCAAAGCGATTCTTAATCTCAATGACCATGTGTTTATGGGTAAAAATTGTTTCCGCCGATTTTGGTAAATTCGGTAGGTGAGTGAGAACCTGGTTTAAACCCTAAACAAATGTGTTGCACGTGAGCACTTTATAGATTCGAGAGATCAATGCATACAAGTCCTACCTAAACCAAGAAATGGCCGTTCCCGGACTTGCTTCGGTCACAAATTGGAGGAGAAGGGTTGATTTGGGGAGGAAGCAAATAAAGGTGTTGAGACCATAATAGATCCGGGAGAGTAGTGTCTCGACTTGTATCGAAAGTAAAAGCTTAGGAAGCTTGCAAGAGATGAAAGATTTTGGAGAGCTTGCAAAGTTGCCTTTTCCCGAGAGTGTTGTATTTTTCTCTTGACCGAGACTTGTTGTCCGGTGGAAATAGGTAAGACCTATTTATACAAGTCGAGATTGAAACGTACCACCCTCATGAAGGAAGTGAGTAAAAAGTGAAATAATGGGAGGAGGTGGTAACCGCATGGTGTTTATGGGTGAAACGTTTTCACCATTATTTCCTCATTTATTTGACCGCTTTATTCCTATTCATGATTTCTTATTGTGAGCGTAGTGTACTGTTTGCATCTTTGTGACCGCCAAACCAAAACCCTAGAAAGCATCCCCTAGTTTTTGTTGATGTCTCGAGTGTTAGTTGCACCTTGAGTGCACTAGTGGAATATGGAATTTTAACCACTTTCAGGGCTTTGAGAATACGACTTCCTTGGGCTACTCGTAATTATATGAGCTGTGAGACACAGCAGTTTTTATGTTAAAATTAAACTGTTTACGCGCCGGCGTTATATTGAGGGTATTTTTGTAATAAACAAGGGCTCATTAATCGAGTAAAAGAACCACTTTGTGTGCGAAACTAGTTTCTATAGCCACGAAAAAGTACATACCTTTCTCTTTGAGATCCCCTTCTTTCTCTCTTGATTTCTTATCTCCCTTCACAAACGAGATCCCCTTCTTACGGATAAGATACCCGTCTTCTTCATCCAAAATCATACCCCCAAATCAGAAACTCTTTACTTCTTCAACATCAACAGTTCAATTTTAACAAGCTTTATTATTATTTCGATCTCATACTCAAATTCAATAAAAACCCAAAAAATAAGAAATAAAATCCAGTGTTTCTCAATAATTAGAAATCAAAGTAACCCACTCTCATATCACAGATCAAAACTCACCATCTCAAATTATAACTTCATCCTAACCCCTTCTAAAAATCAAAACGCATGTATCGGCAAAAATTAGTAGCGAAATTTGTACCCTAGATCTCGTTTCTTTGCTCTGAAATCATCAGGTAATATCAATTACATTCTTGTTTGATATTTGATAGACTTTTAGTATTGTTAACGATTTTAATTTCTCTTCATTTTCTCTTATTTTGGTAGTAAGGTGTTTCCTTTCTATTTTTCCTTACAAAAGAACTTCGTCCGGTAGTCAAGTGGATTGAAGATCTCAAAATTAAACCCTTACTCTTATTCTTTTGAAACGATAATCTCAAAAACCCTTTACTTTATTTGATTGATTGAGTCTGTTTATTATCTTTGAAATATATCCCATTCTAATTTATCTCAAGGGTGAATTTAATTTCGACATTACTTGTCTCTTTTATCTCTTGTGCGGTTTGAACATCAACACATGGGAAATTTGGTTAGGTGGTAACGTGTTATTCTATAACTTTGACATAATCAAATCTAATGATTTTGGATCCTTAGAATTGTCATGGATTTTTCATATTCATTTGTTGATCGGGCTTAGAAGATAGAGATTTCTCAAATTCATGATTTTAGAGTTTTTAAGTGTGAGAGATTTCTTTGGTTTATACTTCTTGAATTTTCTTAATTTGGTGTTTGTTTGTGATTGTTGCGGGGAGATTGGGTGATGAAGCTAGAATGCATGTTGAGGTGTTTGTGAATGGAGCGAAAATCAAGCTTTCCCTATGGGTCTATGTAAGTTTTGTTAAGCTGGTGGTTTTAACTTGTAATTGGTTAATGTTCGCATGAAAACCTAAACAAGTGGTTTTATCTTGTAATTGGTTAACTTCTTTTTGGTTAATGTCTTATGTAGACACTCAAGTAGTTCACAACTTTCCTTAAACGCGAGAGGAAGTTTGGATCGTGCCACTATTTTATATTGTGTATGATAGGTATGATTTTGTATGGGTGAACTACCTAAGGCTTGATATTAGGTTTGGTGTTTGGTGCCTAAATTTTGTCTTTGTACAATTTTGTCTTGGTAAAATGGGTTTTCATTTTTGTCTCTAATACTATTCTCACCCTTTGTTTTTAGAAGGTTAGAGTAGATACACTTCAAGCATTCCCATGTCTTACCTTGTAGTTTGTCATTTTACGAATCGGGACTTATAATTCTTTTTATTTACATGTGCAGGGTGTTATAGGTTCAAGCATGGTGCATTTAATTTAGGGTCTCTTTTATCCTTGCAATGTACAATCCTCTATATATTGTTATCGTTAAAATCTGGTTGGCTCTTATTCCTTCACGAAGAGCTATATAAAGAAAGGTAAATCGGTTGAACTATTATCTAACTCGAACGGTCTGTTTTGCTTTATCATATAAACAATCAAAGTAGATGTATCTTTTGGTAATTAACGGGAAAAGAGTAGTTTTGAAATATATCTTTCGCGTTTTCGGTATGCGGTGGGCGATGTTGAAGAGGAGAAGCTTTGATTATTCATTTAAATCGACATTCAATCTTTGGTCATGTAGTAGTCCTCCTGTCCCGAGAGGAAATAGTTCAATCCACAGTATGCGATATTTTGATGTTCCACGTACATTCAAATCACAAATAAGAACAAAAATCGTGTATATTCCACTCTATCATACTAATCACCGTGACTCTTAAGTTATTTTATGATACCTCCAAGTTTTTAGTAAGTTAGTGTTTGCATGATATGTTACTTGATTTTTATTGGTAATAAGAGATATAGCTCTCCTTAAGGGAATGGAAGCCGCTATGGAAATGCAAGTAAAGCAAGAGAATAAAAAGATGAGCTCAAAAAATAGTAGTAGAAAACCAAATCTTTAGTGTTTTGTAATATTCTTGGACTAAGGATCCCTAATCTTTAGTGTTTGAACTTTATTATTGCAGGAAAAGTTTATCTTTCTTGACATCCGCTGTGATCTGGCTATTGTTAAAGAGTATAGGCGTCTACTTTATATGAAAATTGTTATACCATATCTTAATGTAATGCTTCACTCAAAGTCCAATGGATTTAATTCAGATTATCATGTGTTTTACGTAGAAAATACGCATTGTGGAAGCGAGGATGGGAAGATATTAAACTTCGATTGTAAGTTTATGTGGTTTTACTTTATCTTTCTTTGGTTATTTTGTTCATATTATGACCCTTCAATTCCATTGGATAAGTATCGGAATGTGAATAGGACTCTTATGACAACCTTTTGATCCCTTACGGACAATCAAGTTAGGAAAACAAGTTACATTTTATATTTTGGTAGTGAAACACAAACACCATTGTTCTTTCTTTGAAAATGAATATATTAGATTGTGTAAGTTGAGGGTTGGTTCCTTACTTGCTCTTCTTAATGTATGTCAATGTCAAACATTAATCCCTTTCGGTAATTTATTTTCTTCTTGGTTCTAGCATGTTTGTTATTTATTTAGCTTTACTTGTAAATTAAACTTTATAAGTTATGTTTGATTGGTAGGTTGGTAACGTGTACATTCGGTTTAGACTTTAGAGATGAAGAACATCTTGATGCACTTAAGAATTTGACTGAAGATTTTATGCAGTCCTAATCACTTTTCATGGTTTGATGACCCTATTCGTTTAAGGTAACTTGTGAAACTATACACTAATTGTAGCACGAGCTTTGTTATGCTTCTCACGGCTTATCGGTTTTGTGAAAAGAAAAGTATGTAGTATAGTAGTAGATAAGGTAAAGTCTCATGTTGATGCTTATAGTATCCACTGAGAATATTAGTAGTTAATCGGTTCATATATTTTGTTATCTTGTTGTTGTGCGTTTCTCATTATTGCGAGTTTAACCTTTGAGAGGGAATTGCAATCTATCGGGGAAGCCTATTATTGTTGACTTCTCTCCGTTGAAGGACTTCCGTGAGGCCATGTGTAGCAATATGAGAAGCATACCCGTAATCAAGGTGGTTAATATTGTAACTTTATGCATCTGAAAAACATAAAAAAGTGAGTTTTTCACGATTTATGCAGTCTTGATTTTGTATTTTTCAAGAACCTTAGTTGTAAATTCATGAATTTCCTTTCATAAATTCGAGAATGGATGGGTACATAAGAAGGATGAAGAGGATTCCTTATAATCGTAAACCCTGATACGAAACTTCTACGACATACAACTAATGACAGGTTTCAGATGGCAGTTGGCAGGTGAATTCTTTTGGAAGGTCAGTAATGACTTAAACTTCTTGTGTTTGACGAGCATATAAATTTTTAGTTATCTCTGATAAAACAAGTGTGAATGCGTTTACATTTTCTTTGATTGGAATGTTGGAACTAGGAAGGATCCTTATTTCTATAATATTTTCAGTCACTTGTTGGAATCGTGGTTTGTAATTCTTGTGCAATCTTATCTCTTTTGTTCGTGGTTTTGTATGTGAAGTAGATGCAATTCATTTATTTTCCGTAAGTTTCAATTTTAGTGGTTTTTGTATGTGTAGGTGGTGAAAGTGTCAAGTGGTTGTTAATTGATATAGTCTTGGTTTTTAATTGCAGCTTAAGACTGGAGTGATGGACTGAATTGTGCTAGTTTGCTAGTAAATGAAGGTATAAGTAGCAAAGTGTTATATGTAGTAAGATGCTAACTCGCATGGAAGATTTTGAAGCTTTTTGATTTTGTTAAGCTTTTTGTACTTATGGTTGAAATTTTTTCGATTTAGAACTTAAGGTATGATAATAGAAGTTGTAAACAAACTCTTATTAATCTGAGATCAAGGTTTTGAAGTCTGTTATCAATTTAATTTTTTAAATTTCGGTTATGAAGTCATTACTAATCTAGGAATTGTTTGATTCTAGATTGATTTCAATTGACTCGACTTCAAATTGATTAAGTTGACTCGACATTGAGGCGAATCAAATCCTTTTTTTATAAAATAAAATCCATATAAACCACTTGTGTCTATCAGTGGAACCGATGGACTGTCAAAACCAGTGGTTTTTTTAAAGATTTCAACTTCTGTGAGACACAGTCGTTTTGGAAAAAACCACTTCTATATTCCAACTGATGAACACAGTCGTTTTTTGTGATATTACCTCTAATCCTGGCAGTGGTTTAACTTCCATTTTCCACTAGTGGTGCAAGTGGCGCTTGCTAGTGACGCGTGTGGCATGTTCCAATGGCATGTGCGGAATGCCGTTGTTGCGGGTTGCACCTCGGCGCAAGTGGTAATGCCGAGGCACTAGTGGCGTGTGTGGGTATGTGCCAATGGCATGTGTGGAATGCCTTGGTGGTAGGTTGTACGTTAGTGTAAGTGGCAATGCATAAAGTGCTAGTGGCGTGTGTGGCATGTGCTAATGCCTTGGCGGTAGGTTGCACGGTATGCAATTTAGGCTACTAGCGTGGGTTTTGGCATGTGCCAATGGCGCGTCGGCTGCTAGCCTAGGTTGCACGGCTTGCAAGTTGGGCTACCGGCGTGCGTGTTTGGCATGTGCCAATGGCATGCGTGGCAATTTGGATCATGGCACAGTAAGAAAAGCTACTAGGCGTTGCGTGTTGGCATGTGCCAATGGCATCTTGTGACCATTAGGACCACGGCAGTAAGAAAAGCTACCCGGTGGCGTATTAGCATGTGCCAATGGCATGCTCGGCCATTAGGCCACGGCGATAAGAAAAGCTACGAGAATGCGTGTTGGCATGTGCCAATGGCATGCTTGGCCATTAGGGCCACGGCTTGGTAAAAAAAGCTCGGCGATGCGTGTTTGCATGTGCCAATGGCATGCTCGGCCATAAGGGCCACGCCACGGTGAGAAAAGCTACCGGCCCGGCGTGTTGGCATGTGCCATGGCATTCTCGGCCATTAGGGCCACGCTGCGTGAGAAAAGCTACCGGCCCAGCGTGTTGGCACGTGCCAATGGCATGCTCGGCCATTAGGGCCACGCCCGGGTGAGAAAGCTACCGGCGAGCGTGTTGGCATGTGCCAATGGCATGCTCGGCCATTAGACCACGCCTGCAGGTGAAAGCTACCAACGATGCGTGTTGGCATGTGCCAATGGCATGCTCGGCCATTAGGGCTACGACCTGGTAAGAAAATCTACGGTATGCGTGTTAGCATGTGCCAATGGCATGCTCGGCCATTAGGACCAACGCCCGGTGAGAAAGCTACCCGCGAGCGTGTTGGCATGTGCCAATGGCATGCTCGGCCATTAGGCCACGCATACAGTGAGAAAAGCTACCAAATGGCGTGTTGGCATGTGCCAATGGCATGCTCGGCCATTAAGCCACACCACAGTGAGAAAAGCTTCCCGTGAGCGTGTTGGCATGTGCCAATGGCATGCGTGGCCAATTTGGCCTAGGTTGCACGGTTTGCAAGCCTAGGTGCGGGCGCTACTTTGGCATGGCGCGGCTAGGGCCAAGGTAAGGTGTTTGGCTTGGCGTGGCGTGACCCAGGGCGTAGCTAGGGCCAAGGCAGAGTGTGTTGGCATGGCGCGGTAGCTTTGGCTAGGTGTGTGGTCGGCATGATTTGCCATTGGCACGGAGGTGCGGCTAGCATGGTTGGCATGCTTTGGCGCGTTTGGTGTGGTGGCATGATTTGCCATTGGCATAGAGGTACGGCTAGCTTGGGCTAGGTGTGGCTGGCATGATTTGCCATTGGCACGGAGGTACCGGCTAGCATGGTTGGCATGCTTTGGAGCGTTTAGTGTGACTAGCATAGCTAGTGGCCAAGGCAGAGTGCGTTTGGCATGGCGCGGCTAGCTTGGGCTGGAGTGTGGCTGGCATGATTTTCCATTACGCGGAGGTGCGGCTAGCATGGTTGGCATGCTTTGGCGCATTTGGTGTGGCAGCATGATTTGCCATTGGCGCAGAGGTGCGGCAAGCTTAGGCTAGATGTGGCTGGCATGATTTGCCATTGGCACGGAGGTCGTCTAGCATGGTTGGCATGCTTTAGCGCGTTTGGTGTGACTAGCATAGCTAGGCCAAGGCGAGTGCGTTTGGCATGGCGCGGCTAGCTTTGGGCTAGGTGTGGCTGGCATGATTGCCATTATATATAAAATCCCTTTCTCTCATCTTTGTTCTTTCATCTTTTCATACTAGCGGCGAGTCATAAAGAAAACCTAAGTTTCAGGTATGTCTTCGAGATCTTCTCTTGTTTCCCTTTTCATGTAGGTGCAAACCCTAAAAGTGGGCATTTTTATAATCCTTGCAATGATATTGCGCATATGATTTCTTGGCGTGCTTCTTGTATAAAATATTGTATATATGCACCAGGGAAATATTGTATATATGATTGAACCCGTAGAAAAGCGCTCATATATAATTTTGAACCGAAGAAGGATACCATAGACGCATTCGAGCAGTAGAAAATCTTTGCGTATATAGTCTTGAGCCGAAGGATCTGCCCGAGACGCACTTGAGCCGTATAAAATCACTGCGTATATAGTCTTGAACCGAAGAAGGATATCTATGAGACGCACTTGAGCCGTATAAAATACTGCGTATATAATTTTGAACCACGAAGAAGATATCACTGCGTGTACATTTTGGAACCCGTAGAGAATACGTATATGTGCTTCATATGACTTGAACCCATAGGAAATATTGCATATATGAATTTCGGACTGAGAAGAAATCTTTGGGCGGAGTTTTGAACCCGTAGAAAAATGCTCCATATATAATTTGAACCCGAAGAAGGATACCATAGACGCATTCGAGCTCGTAGAAAATACTTTGCGTATATAATTTGAACCACTGAAGAAAATCTTGCGTGTGCAGTTTTGAACCCGAATACACCTCTTTTTTTTTTTTTTTTTTAGGTTTTCCTTTTGTTGGAGTGCGGTTATGTGTCGGGAGATAATTTCGTCTTTCTCAGTGTGCGGATATCTTGTTACTTAGTTGTTATGAAGAAATCCGACAAGATGTTACAGAACAAAATTTCGCCTCATCAAGGATGTTCATAGTTCCAAACCAAACACGGATGATGAATTCTTTGCTGACCCCTCGCCCCTACTCGGAAGAATCACCCGAGTTTCTGTGCCAATTTTGTTAACCGGTGGTGAAGATGAAAAGAAGACACGTTCGGTTGGCCCAGGAGAACACCATACGGTTCTGTCTTCATAAAGGGTATATTCTTCTTCCAACATTGATTTGGGATGTGTCAAAGCCCATTGCGTTCTTTTGATAGATGGGTTGAGTTCATGGTGAGTAGGGAGCACATAAATACCAACTTGACTCGAGCGCGGGATTATTGATGCTTGTCGAGCTTGATAAATCTCAGTTAGGAAGGATATCCGGGCTTGGTTGCTTTCATCTCGGATGGTGTACGGACACCCATACGATCATATATAGATGGGGTGAAATAACTTTCTCCTTGGAGAGTGTGGCTCTCTTTGTGAATCTTCGGAATCGGAATCTTAATATCTCGATTGTCTCGAAGGTGAGGAGAAGATGCGGGACGACCTTGCCGCTAAGTTGGGAGATTACGCTCGAAAAGACTCCACTGCGAAGTCGAAGGATTACGTCACGTCGAGAAAGAGGATGAAAGGTGATTTTACAGTGGTGGATATCTCAATGGTTTCAGACGAAATGGAACCTAAACATGTGCTGATCTTCATGTTGCGGCATTTTTGGCTCTCATGGTTGTCTAGAGACATTTTTAATAACGGTTACGCAAGAAGGAAATAAGACCAAGAGTTGCTAGTGATTGTTGTGAAGTTAGCAAAGGTGAAGTTCTTCCCATTGGCAAGCTATTCCTTGGTTCCCCTGTATGTGCATCCCCAGATCACTAGTTGCGAACATGCGAGTTTCGAATGGTTTCATGAAAGTGGATTCATATGTGCGTTGGCTTTTCTGCAAGCTCCGGCATGGGAGCGGTTTGAGAAGTATGCTCACAGAAACCGTTGCCGATTCCCGCGAGTTGGGCGGTTCGAATTCTTCGATGGGTGAACAGGCGTCCAAGAGTTGGCACGAGCTTGGTTAGTCTTCTCGATAAGTCGTATGAAATCGGTTTTCGCCCATGAGTAGGTCCATAGGTCGGTGACTCAAATTGACACCTTGCCGCTCCGATCATGTCTTTATCTTCACGGCCTTGAATGTCGGTGAAAACTTTTTATTCAAAAGGCGCATGTCGGCTATATGCGCCGTCTTTCTTCATGAGGTCTTTAGAATATCTTCTTACAATATTGACCGTCTTGCTCGTCCACATGGGTTTCGATCAAGGGTGCCTCTTGCTTACCCAGTCAAAGTGGTTCCTAAGGGTTCATTGCATCGCCCCTCAATGCCAAAGCCCTTAATCCGGGTATCCGCCTTCCATTCTTTCAAATGGGAAGAGTAACTTTGACGACTTTTGGCTATAATGAGTTACTGTGCGATGAGTTCACTATGATCCAAGATTTTAAAAATAACGTGGTGAAGAATGTTATTTGTAAACCTTCCCCAGCAGTTTTGAAGAAGTATCAATGTTGAGAGATCCCAAGCAAAAGTTTCTGGCAACTCGGAAAGTCCACTGAAAAGGAAGAGAGAGCGAAGAATGTCGCTACTTGCTGAGCTCCGGGTAGTTTCAAAAGATCCTCCCAACGGCTTTCGTGTCTTTGTTCTTCCAATAACCTGGTATGTGTCGCCTCCTTGTTGGTTTGTCTCAAAACACGTGAATTTCTCTCAAAACATGTGTCTTTTTCTTCCAGGCTTCGGTAGTGTTAATGCTTTGTGCCATTGCACGTTGCGGGAGGCGGTAATTTCTTGAAGAATTCGCGGCACCGAGCCTTCTCATAAGCGGTGATGAGTAGGAGAAAGAAGAAAGTTCGACAAGTGAGAGTGATTCCTCCGGCAACACCGGTTCTTTTTCGGTGGTTCGGTGAGTTTCGCTTCTTTTTCTTTCTTCTTCCGTTTTCTCTTTGAAAAATGTCTAAGCTCAAGTTCGTAGGAGAATCCGGTTCGGAGGACGATTCAGGGTGAGACACGAAACCTTTGCCTTTGGTGAAACAGGCGCCATGACTTGGAGATGGGAGTTAGCGATTTTAGAGACACTGCAGTGTGGTTCAACGGTGGATAATTCTCGATGGTTCTTTAGTAGACATGGAAAAAGACCCTTTGCGAGTCATGAGGCCGATTGCGGCGCCATTTTCGATCCCCGTACTTGGTTCCTTATCCGGTCATGTGATGGTTGGCGGTTTCAAGTCTGTGCTAAGTATAGGCGTTATGCACCGAATGCTGGGAGAAATCGGACATATGGCCACAACCAAGAGGTCAATAGTCGATTTATTTGGTTAAGCGTGTGGAAGAGCTTTATCTTCCCATCGAGGACATGCATTGTGGTGACTGGCCACCGTTTCTGAAGACGTTATTGGCTGACCGAGCACCCATCGCGGCGTGTGCGTGAAAAAGGAGTTCAACGCCAGTGGTTTTGAAGGCCTTGCCGATCGAGTTGAAAGATGCGACAATCGAAAGCCTTTCTGCGGAGAGATTGCAATGGGGAGGTAGAACTCAAGCTTTCAATATGTTAACTTATGAAGAGATGCGACTTGAAGATGCAAAGTTGGCTTTCTCAAAAAGCGGACCTTTGTTGGATGATTTTCCTTGAATGTTTCGGTTAAACTTTCATTTAGGTTCTTCTTCTTCTTTTTTAAAAAAAATCTTTGGATGTCCGGTTCAAAGTTCGATAGGTTTTGATAGGCAATTTGGTAGCTTTGAGGATATTGGATTATTTAGGATGAATGGTTTTGATAATATAACTTTGATTTATGTTTGTGAAAGGAATATTGCTTTTATGAAAGTGTGTGCTAGCAATAGGCACAAGGCGTAGTATGATGGTTTTATTAAGAACCTAAAAGCCGATCGTATATCTTTCCCATCTAAATTTACTCACTCCATAGGTTTTTGCGAACACGCCCCTCTCCCATGTAAAAGGCGCTTTCTTTGGTAGCATCATTGGTATTTATGGGTAAAAATTGTTTCCGCCGATTTTGGTAAATTCGGTAGTTGAGTGAGAACCTGGTTTAAACCCTAAACAAATGTGTTGCACGTGAGCACTTTATAGATTCGAGAGATCAATGCATGCAAGTCCCACCTAAACCAATAAATGGCCGTTCTAGACTTGCTTCGGTCACAAAGTGGAGGAGAAGGGTTGATTTGGGGAGGGAAGCAAATAAAGGTGTTGAGACCATAATAGATCTGGGAGAGTAGTGTCTCGACTTGTATCAGAAAGTAAAAGCTTAGGAAGCTTGCAAGAGATGAAAGATTTTTGGAGAGCTTGCAAAGTTGCCTTTTCGAGAGTGTTGTATTTTTCTCTTGACCGAGACTTGTTGTCTGGTGGAAATAGGTAAGACCTATTTATACAAGTCGAGATTGAAACGTACCCTGGCCTCATGAAGGAAGAGAGTAAAAAGTGAAATAATGGGAGGAGGTGGTAACCGCATGGTGTTTATGGGTGAAAACGTTTTCACCATTATTTCCTCATTTATTTGACCGCTTTATTCCTATTCATGATTTCTTAATGTGAGCGTACGTCGCATCTTTGTGACCGCCAAACCAAAACCCTAGAAAGCATCCCCTAGTTTTTGTTGATGTCTCGAGTGTTAGTTGCACCTTGAGTGCAAGTGGCGTTGCTAGTGGCGCGTGTGGCATGTGCCAATGGCATGTGCGGAATGCCTTTGTTGCGGTTGCACCTCGAGTGCAAGTGGTAATGCCGAGCTTCTAGTGGCGTGTGGCGTGTGCCAATGGCATGTGTGGAATGCCTTGTTGGTAGGTTGTACGTTGAGTGTAAGTGGCAATGTATAAAGTCGGCTAGTGGCGTGTGTGGCATGTGCCAATGGCATGTGCGAATGCCTTGGCGGTAGGTTGCACGGTATGCAAGTTAGGCTACCAAATATGGGTTTTGGCATGTGCCAATGGCGCGTACGGCCAAGCTGGCCTAGGTTGCACGGCTTGCAAGTTGGGCTACGAACGTGCGTGTTTGGCATGTGCCAATGGCATGCGTGGCCAATTTGGATCATGGCCTGGTAAGAAAAGCTACCAGCGTTGCGTGTTGGCATGTGCCAATGGCATGTGTGGCCATTAGGGCCACGGCTAGGTAATGAAAGCTACCAGCAAGCGTGTTGGCATGCGCCAATGGCATGCTCGTCCATTAGGGCCACTACCGATAAGAAAAGCTACCGGACGATGCGTGTTGGCATGTGCCAATGGCATGCTTGGCCATTAAGGCCACAACTTGGTAAGAAAAGCTACCAAAACGATGCGTGTTTGCATGTGCCAATGGCATGCTCGGCCATTAGGGCCACGCCCGGTGTGAAAAGCTACCAACAGCGTGTTGGCATGTGCCAATAGCATGCTCGGCCATTAGGGCCACGCCCGGTGAGAAAAGCTACCAATGAGCGTATTGGCATGTGCCAATGGCATGCTCGGCCATTAGGGCCACACCCTGGTGACAAAAGCAACCAGCGAGCGTGTTGGCCTGTGCCAATGGCATGCGTGGCCAATTTGGCCTAGGTTGAACGGTGTGCAAGCCTAGGTGCGAGCGCTACTTTGGCATGGCGCGACTAGGGCCAAGGTAAGGGTGTTTGGCTTGGTGTGGTGTGACCAGCGTAGCTAGGGCCAAGGCAGAGTGTGTTTGGCATGGCGCGGCTAGCTTTGGCTAGGTGTGGCTGGCATGATTTGCCATTGGCACGGAGGTGCGGCTAGCATAGTTGGCATGCTTTGGCGCGTTTGGTGTGGCTGGCATGATTTGCCATTGGCATAGAGGTGCGGCTAGCTTGGTCTAGGTGTGGCTGGCATGATTTTCCATTGGCACGGAGGTGCGGCTAGCATGGTTGGCATGCTTTGGAGCGTTTGGTGTGACTAGCATAGCTAGGGCCAAGGCAGAGTGTGTTTGGCATGGCGCGGATATCTTGGGCTAGGTGTGGCTGGCATGATTTTCCATTGGCACGGAGGTGCAGCTAGCATGGTTGGCATGCTTTGGCGCGTTTGGTGTGGCTGGCATGATTTGCCATTGGCGCAGAGGTGCGGCTAGCTTGGGCTAGGTGTAGTGGCATGATTTGCCATTGGCACGGAGGTGCGGCTAGCATGGTTGGCATGCTTTGGCGCGTTTGGTGTGAGTAGCATAGCTAGGGCCAAGGCAGAGTGCGTTTGGCATGGCGCGGCTAGCTTGGGCTAGGTGTGGCTGGCATGATTTGCCATTAGCACGGAGGAGAATTAGGGTTTTGTTCGTTGTAACCCTAATTTGAAAATATACCTCCTATTATTGACTGACTACATGCATTAAACGTTCTAATAAATGTGTCACCGGTAACATTAGGTTATTTGGGTGTTTATACGATTTTACCCTTTGTTTAAAAACCACCATCAACACCATGGTGTAGTTGTCAAGTATGAGTACACAAAGTAGTTAACCTGGGAACAACTTTATGATTTGTGTACAAAGTGTTTTGGTTGGGATAAAGAGACAACAAATATTGAGTTCAACAGGTGCTTCTCTTACAAAACTAGACAGTTGAACATGAGCCAGTTGATCAAGATGTTGAAAGGCACTGCCGAGAAAGAACAGAAAGGACCGTTAAGTGATACCGAAGTGGATGCAACGGCCACCTCCTATCTCTTGGTTGTATTGGGATGTGTCATATTCCCAATACCAGTGGCAACCGAGTAGACGCCAACCTTCTACAACTATTGCATCCTCTCAATAAGGTCGCAGACTACTCCTGGGGCACGGCAACCATTGCATTCTTGATGGCAGAGTTGAGAAAAGCGTCGAGGCTTAGCTAGCCAAATTTCCAGGAACGTGAGTCTATTCCAGGTATTTTCTCAACTCTATTATTAATCCATTGATCGTTATGTTTTTTTTTCTAATTTAAGAATCAATTTCTAATACTTGGTTTGATATCTATGTAGACATGGATCTATGACCACTACCCCGGTCTGGAATTGGCAGAGGTGAAACCACAATGGTAGAGAGGTACACCGAGAGGAACAAAGTACAATTTCACAAAGAACCGTTCAAGGTCAAAGGAAGAGCAGTTGGTTAGCTTGAGGGAGAAATTAGACTCAGTTAAGGCCTCGGAGGTATGCTTTGATCCATACAAGGAAGACCGAGAAAGTGGACATATAGCACCTCGTTCCGAGTTGTCCCATTATTTTGGACCATTGTGGTACCACACAGGTTATGTGATGTACAATGGCTCCAGGGTGGTGCGACAACATGGTGCTTGCCAAACAGTACCATGGCATCACATGAATGGCAAGTTCAAGTTGGACGTGCAGCATAGCGAGTATAACCAGGACAACATCAAGGTAGTTTACTACGGTGATCCATCTGTTGTTGAACATTGGGATAAGAGGGAGTACCATATGGTGAACACTGGGAAAGCTGTCACCCGAGGTCATGAAAATGATCCAGGCTATATGGAGTGGTACTTGGAGCATTCACATCTAAAAGTAATCCTTGAACTTAAAGCAAAGTCTACCTCGGCGGCTTCCATTTACAAATGTATCATCAAATAAAAACCCCCAGGCTATGATAAACTAAAAAGTATGGTTATGACTTTTCCCTATAATATTACGTCTCAATTTCTTAGGTGAACTACATTTGATGTTTTGTCAATTAAAAAAGCAGGTGAATAGGTTCAAGGTTTTGTCCAAATGGTGTGCTGATTGCATAACGGCTGGACAGCCTGTGCCTATTGAGAAGATAAAAAAGCATAGGGAGATGTTTGATAATGTTGATAATGAAGAGCATGCAGCTGAGTTTGGTGAGAAAGTGACAAAGAAACCCGCCCAAGAGAAAAGCACCAAAGGCGAACAAAAGATCTGAGGCTTCTTCAAGCTCTCATGCTGAAGGAAATATTGAGGGAGATGAAGGTGATGATGGTGATAATGCGGGTCGTGCTGGTCGTCCGAAGCGTTCTAAAACTCTAGCTGACAATACTAAGAAGAAAACTAGGAATTAGGTGATAATGTGTTGTTCGATGTTATCGATTATGTTGTTTTAACACTTTCTTTTGGATTATGGTGTTTTTAAATACTTGTTTTGGATTATATGTTCTTACGTTTATGGGTTATGAATGTATTTTGAGTTATGTTTATTACTTGATTGTCTGAAACAGCTGAATTTTTCACCATAATCGGAGGTTACAAATCAACCTTACCTACCGATTCTGGTAAATTTTCAAAATATTGTGAGATATGAGAATCGGTAGTAAAGTTATCAACCACAACTTCCGATTCTGGTGACTTAACTAGCCAACTTATGAGATATGTTCAAAATCGGTAGTAATATTATCAACCTTAGCTACCGATTTTGGTGACTTTTCAAAAAATTGTGAGATATGTTCACAATCGGTAGTACTGTTATCAACCATTTCTACCGATTATAGTGGCTTCATTTCTATTGTTCATCTGAACTTAAATAGCCTTATAATCGGACACAACATTTTATCATTGTCTACCGATTAACGTGGGGTTTCAAATCGGTAGATTAGGTGAACTTCATAAGCTACCGATTGTATGGTATTTCCCAAATTCGAAAAAACTTGAGTTTTTTTCAAATATAAATTTTGGGGCAACTCCATAATCAGGAGGCATGGTAACTAAACACATTCCGATTGTAGGGTAGTTCCCACATTCGAAAATCTTGAGATTTTTTCAAATATCGATTTTGGGGCAACTCCATAATTGGGAGGCATGGTAGCTAAATACCTTCCGATTGTAGGTTTTTTCAAAATAACAAACTTACAAACTACATATGTTCACAATAACCTCCGATTATCCTAACATATACCGATTTTAGAGGGAAACTACCGATTGTAGTTTTATCTACCGATTATGGAGGGTATAATTGCCATTTCGAAAAATCACCGATAAGCGATGACTTAATTTTAGGTTTGGGTGACCCTATTTTGTCTTATTAGTCGCCCCTAATTCTTTCAGGGTCGCCCTTAATGACGCCAGGTATTTTTATCGCCAAAACTGGTATGGATTTAAAGTTCACTTTCATAATCTTCATCAACTATGCAAAAGAGAAACTTTTCGGATCTGTTTTGCCAGACTAACTTAATTGCTTAATAACTTATAAGTAATGCATTTTCCAAACACGCTTCTTTTAGACCTGATACTTTAGAAGTAACTTCTGCCAGAAGCACAAGCAAAAGTGCTTCTGCTTCTGGTATCCAAACAGACTATTAGATGAATGCACACTTGTAACTTTTAACACATCGTCTACGTTTTGATCAACAATACGTGTTTTTTTTTTTTTTTTTTTTTTTTTAAGCATATTAAAATCATTTTCTGAAAAGCTTAACACCTTTGGGGGATGTCATCAAAATAAGTTGAAAATATTTTCAGAAAATCTACACCCAGAATCGTTTTGTCCGACTCATTCTGGATTCACATTACGTAGCCGTCAGGACTCAGGTCTTTGACAGTATTAAGACACGTACCCCCTTTTCTTGCTAGCTAATATCTCCTCAAACTCCAAGTACTCGGCTTGACCGACTCATCTTATGGCTTCCGAGTCTAGAATTCAGAAATATAATATTATGTTCTTATTTCTTAAGAATTATTTTCACCTGTATATGTAGTTTGTGCCAAACTGCCAATGATTCCCAATAAATTACTTCAGTAATTGAAGTACCACAAATTGTTTGAGAAAGATCCAGATGTGTAATAATAAATAAGCTTCAACAATCACATTCTTGCAAATCGGTTTCAAAGGAAAGTTAAGCCCATCAATTTCATATGGAATCGGAACGATTCAAAGTAGTGATGACTATATAATCTAACAGGGCCTTAGTTTTGCTACTAAGCTAACAACACTCTTCATGAGGTATTGATGTTTGGGCATGGTTGGCCAGCTAGGCTACCATATATGCTCATAGCTACGTAAAATTCCATATAATCAAGTGAAGTACTGTAGTGGTCAAAAGTGATAAGTTATCAATTTAGTTAAGTGTTGATTTGTTTCTTAATGTCACGCGATCAATAGCTGGCTAAGCTAAGGCTACCAAGTATACGTTGATCATAGCTAGATACGTAGAGGAAATGGCGTAATGCAGCTTTCGGAAGAATTTTAAACCACTTAACTATTGATGTGTAGGCAACGCTGGCTAGTCTATACCATATATGATTGTAGGTACAAAGTTAACTAATTTATATACGGATGCTCAAATAAATTAGTGGTGAAGGGGTGATGAGTACTAATCGATCAAATAGTTAAATGTTGATTAATGTCACACGATCAATAATAGCAAAATGCAAATTATCGCAGAGAAAGATATAAATTTTAGAATCCTATTATTGGGGCTTTGAAAGTCAATGGTCTTTTGGTGATTTTTAGGGTCATGAAATAGTAAATGAGGTTATCCCTTATCACATCATATTCCTAATGTCTATTATACCCTTACCTAAATTTCACTATTCATAAAAAAATAAATAAAATCATAAATCTATAATCTGTTAGAGCATTGCTCGGTCGAACTCGCATGCGTTGCTATCTCAAGCATGTTTGTCAATGTTGTTGATCAAAACTGTAAGTCTTGATTTCTAGCCAATGTAGCTAAAGGTCTCGGACAAGGATAGAAAGTGTAGTTGAGCTCAAGAACTCCATGGCAATCATCATACAAGATGAAGGACTACTCGAGGAACCGGTGGAACTTCATCGACTAAAAGGTATGTGGAGACTTGAACTTATCTGTCACTCAAAAGTCTATTTACTCTATCTCCTACTCTTGAGACAAAAATCGTTTAGACGTATAGACTTTCATTATACACATTTTCTATTTCGAGCCAAGTTTAACTCGCCTATCTATTTCTCGAAATATGTGTTGGTAAGCTTTCGCTTAACCGAATTCATCTTTACCTAGTGACGAAAGTCATGATATGTTTCAATCACTTTGGAAATTGCTCGACGAAAAATGGTCTCATGAATAACGGCTATATAACGTTCTCGAGAATGTTTCAATGATTGAAATGAGAGTTTAGATTACAAAACCATTGGTAGGATATAAGCATTGTTGTGGAAACACATATATGTATAAGTCCTTATTCCTTGAACCAAAGTTTGCAAACTTTGTTAATGAAGAGAAATGGAAGTGGCGCAAGCCAAGTCCGCTAACCGCGGAAGTTCTCACCCGAGAATTTCTACTGGAGTTTGTGTACTCCTTCCATGAGCTTAAGTCCGCGAACCCAGTCCGCGAACTTGAGTAGGTTATATCTAAAACCGGTTGTTCTTGAACTAATGTTTATATAAACTAAGGAATGCTTTTGCAAACCGTGGCTATAAAGTTCATGAACCGATTCGAGTGAATCAAACCGTTTTTGCTTCGATTGTGTCTTGTGTAGTTACATAAGATCTAAGCAATTGAACAACTCTCTAACTAGTTCATTTGAGTCATTTGAACTAGTTATGGTGAAGAAGTATATGGTTGATATGAGAGTGATCATATGGCTAACCATTTGGTTAACTATTGTTGGACCAACAAATGTTAATGTTTGGGTACGGTTCATAAACCCAAAATTGAACATTTCATTTGTGAGTAACAAGTTAAGTTTTCGATCCAATGGTTGAGAAATATTAGCTTGAATCTAATCGTGTTTTCATCTAACAAGAATATTGAATGCTTTGTTACTAAGCTAACATTGATTGCAAACCCCGATTTGAAAGACTATATAAGGGAGAACTCTAGCAACTGGAAACCTAATCCCCACACTTTACGTGTGATACTAGTTTGCTAAGCTAGAGTCGATTCTCCTTTAACCTTTGGTTTTCTTCTTCTAAAACCAGGGTTAACGACTTACGTACTTCATTGGGATTGTGAAGCCGACTGATACTACTTTTCTTGTAGTTGTGTGATCTGATGTTGTTTGTATCTATCGTGCGATTAAAATTGAAATAATTGGATTGAGATTTATATCTCCGATAGGCAAGATAGAAAAGAAATCACAAATAATTTGTCTCATCGTTTGTGATTCCGCAATATCTTTTTTCGCTGCGTCGATTAAGATTATAGTGAGGTGATCAGTAATACTAGGCTGTTCTTCGGGAATATAAGTCCGGGTTAATGATTGGTTCATGTTCACCTTGATTTATCAAAAGGCGGAACAAAACTCATAGGTTTATTCGTGGGAGATGGATTTATCTATTACTATAGACTTTTCTCGTGTGATATACAGATTTGTTTATTAAAGTCTTCGACTTTGGGTCATAGCAACTCTTAGTTGTGGGTGAGATCAGCTAAGGGAATCAAGTACGTAGCATCCTGCTGGGATCAGAGGCGTAGGAGCATAACTGTACCATGGATCAGTGTGAGATTGATTAGGGTTCAACTATAGTCCAGACCGAAGTTAATTTAGAGTAGGCTAGAGTCTGTAGCGGCTTAATACAGTGTGTGTTCAATCAGGACTAGGTCCCGGGGTTTTTTTGCATTTGCAGTTTCCTCGTTAAAAAATTTCTGGTGTCTGTGTTATTTCTATTCCGCATTATATTTGTTTATATAATTGAAATATCACAGGTTGTGCGTTGTTCAATCAATTAGAATATCCGACCTTTTGGGTTGTTGATTTAAATTGATTGACACTTGGATATTGGTCTTTGGTACCATCCAAGTTATCTCTCTTTGATAAAGACTCGCAGACTTCTATTTGCTTGAGTAAAGATGAAATCGATTGATTGAGATATAAACTCTTTGATATAGTTTTTATCTAGATTGAGTCTGACTGTCTAGTTGATTCTCTAGAAAGTATATTGGAGTTTGTCCATACAGATTGCCAATCGAATTGTTGGGTGTGGTTGTTAGACCCCCGCTTTTTCAATTGGTATAAGAGAAGGCAAACACATTTAAGACCTTATAAGTCTGTGTTTGCAGCGATCTGACTCTATGGACAGAGGTGCTATCTCTATTAATGTACCACCAGTCTTCGATGGCTCTAATTACTTATGGTGGAAAATTTCTATGCGAGCTTTTCTTCAAGCGCGTGATTTTCAATCATGGGTATATGTTGTTAATGGCTATGATCCTCCCGTCGTGGCAGTTGGTGATGTAAACGTTCCCAAGAATATTAGTGAATACACCCCTGCTGTGGTACTTGTTGCAAAGCAAAATTCCGACGGTTTGAATGCCATCATACATGCCATTACCCCAAATCTTCAAAGACCATGTGACAAACTCGCATTAAGTCGAAAGAAGCTTGGGATATCTTAGAATCCGTTTTTGAAGGTAATACCATTGAAAAGGAAGCTAGGCTTCAAAACCTTAATTCCGATTGGGAAAACCTTCGTATGGCAGATGAAGAAACATTTGATGAGTTTAATCACAAAGTGTTTG
This sequence comes from Papaver armeniacum, assembly GCA_023531295.1. Taxonomy (NCBI): domain Eukaryota; kingdom Viridiplantae; phylum Streptophyta; class Magnoliopsida; order Ranunculales; family Papaveraceae; genus Papaver; species Papaver armeniacum. The sequence goes on along the minus strand of JAJJWW010008723.1, from coordinate 86,308 downwards.
AAATTGTTAATGCATCTTTTGCATTGGGTAAGACTATTCCTGAAAAGGACATTGTGATGAAAATTCTCAGATCGCTGCCATCCAGATACGATTCTAAGAAGTATGCCATCGTTGAGGGAAATAACTTTGATAATCGCTCCGAAATACGCTGGTTGGGAAGCTTAAGATCTTTGATCATGACCATTCATCCAAGACTAAGGATGTTGCGTTCAAAGCACTAAAGGACACTAAATTACTTGATAAAAGTAAAAAAAAAGTGTATATCTCTGAAGATGATCACTTTGAGACAGATTCATCAGATGAAGATCTTGACAAATCTGTCTCGATGATCACAAGACAGGTTTAGGGATCTTCTCTGAAGAAAGAGAAAAACGGTTCTCAAGAGATAAGCCTAAGGCATCAGTCAAACCTCATAATCATGTTCCTCTTAGAAATAGGAATATTGATGAAACTGATGATGAGGATATGCCTCAGTGCTTTAAGTGTAAAGGATTTGGTCATTTTGCAAACGAGTGCCCAAATCGTAGAAAATACACTAGAACAAAGGTCTTGCTGCAATTCTTGATGAAATGTCTGACAACTATGATTCTAATAAAGACGAGAAATCAAGTGTTGCACTTCTTGGTGAAAGTATTGATTTTTATAATTGTAGCAATACATACATCAATCTTGATATTCTTTCTAAGATAATCCAACTATTCTCGGAAGATAAAGTTGATTCATACTTTGGAAACTCTATTTATAATGTTTCGAGTTCCACTATGTGCCTAGCTGCGTGCACATCTCAAAAGCCCGACTTTTATCCTAGATTGATGTGGTCGTATTGTTCTCAAAGGGGTCATGAACTTTGAAGGTGTAACAAGTACAAACACCAACTAAGGAACGTCAACAAACTTCAACGAAGAGCAAATCATTTAACAAGGAAGCTTAAACTTGCTCAGAAGACCGCTGAGGTATGTAGGATTTTATCTTCATCTAAGAAGTTAGTTTCCAAGGACAAACCAAGACCATTAGAGAAGAAAGTATGGTCGAGTCGGTTTGATAGACAGAAGTCTAAGGATTCCTCTCATGAGGAAAATGGTGGACAAATTGTTGTTCACCTCAACGCAATTTAATTGTGTTGTTTGATGAAAATCTTGTCTCATGTGCCTGATTAAAGAGACAATGATTTTGTACCTCACAGGCTTTAGGAAAAGTTTTTTTCTTTCTTTTTCTTAGTTTTGATTTTGTGTCTCACAAACAAAAAGAAAGGGTACTATCGACAATTCTACTCTTCATAGGGTTGGGAGTGGTCGTGTACGAACCCGAGCTAAAGGTTTTGAAACCCTACATTCCTTTTCCTTCTTTGAAACTCCTTTTTATCCCAAGACTACTTGTTGAGTCTCATGATTTCCTATCACAAACCCATACACCTATGGATGCTCCAAGTGCTCGTCTCTTGATAGAAAGGATGTTAATATGATTGTCAAGCCATCAATCATGAAGGAAAACAAAAATCTCCGTTAGCTCCAACATTGAAAAGAAAAAGAAGGAATGTGAGGAAGCCAACAAACTTCAACGAAGAGCAAATCATTTAACAAGGAAGCTTAAACTTGCTCGGAAGACCGCCGAGGTATGTAGGATTTTATCTTAATCTAAGAAGTTAGTTTCCAAGGACAAACCAAGACCATTAGAGAAGAAAGTATGGTCGAGTCGGTTTGATAGACAGAAGTCTGAGGATTCCTATCATGAGGAAAATGGTGGACAAATTATTGTTCACCTTAACGCAATTTAATTGTGTTGTTTGATGGAAATCTTGTCTCATGTGCCCGATCAAAGAGACAATGATTTTGTACCTCACAAAGCTTTAGGAAAGTTTTTTTCTTTTTTTTTTTCTTAGTTTTGATTTTGTGTCTGTCAAAAAAAAAAAAGGGTACTATCGATAATTATACTCTTCATAGGGTTGGGAGTGGTCGTGTATGAACCATTTAAAGGTTTCGAAACCTTACATTCCTTTTCCTTCTTTGAAACTCCTTTTTATCCCAAGACTACTTGTTGAGTTCATTATTTTCTATCACAAACCCATACACCTATGGATGCTCCAAGTGCTCTGTCTACTGATAGAAAGGATGTTAATATGATTGTCAAGCCATCAATCATGAAGAAAAATGAAAAATCTCCGTTAGCTCCAACATTGAAAAGAAAAAGAAGGAATGTGAGGAAGCCAAGAGTCGTTCCTTCAAACTCTCAGAAGTTTTCTGATGTTCTTGAAGTGTTGAAAGAGATGGGAAAGGAGATTCAACAAATAATGGCTTTTGTGTTTAAGACTCATGATATTCAGAAGGCCCCAGTTCGACATCATCAGCCAAGAAGGTTTATTGATATAAACTCATACCTTAATGAACCTTATGTCCCAATGTTTGTTGACGACAAGGAGTTTGGGGACGATAAATAATTCTTCAAAGGTCTTAACATCTAATAAATCTTCTATTTTTCTGTTTTTTGAAGAATAACTAGAGTTTGGAATAGCCATTATTGTGATTACACATAGCTATGTCCAACGTTCTCATCTTCTTGTTTTTATATTTATTGGTTTAAATTATAAACTTGTTTGGAAGATGATTTTTGCAGTATTAATCTTTATGGTTTTATATATTGCAATTGTTTATGGGATATGTGTGTTTGCGTCTGTGAACTATGATTATCCCATATCTTGTCAAAAGTAAAGTCTTTCATAAGTCGATATTCATATGTTGATAAAGGAATGAATGGACTTTTGAAAAATACAAATGTTAAGCCTATATTGTCAATTATTGATGGAAGATAGGTTAAAATCTTTTGTTTTCAAGGATTATGTCTATTGTATGTCATGGTGCAAATTGTGATGGAAAATAGAATGAATCATGTGTATTCTGCAGTAATTGATCTTCGATGATCCATATTTTTTGTGTATTACTGTGAGGCTCCGTAATGTGTCTTATGTTGAGCACTAAAACAATCAAAGTTGATTATTTTCATGGTTAGCTCTGTTGTTGTTCCATAAGGTACTTTATGACGAGCATATTGAACTAAATTAATCATCTTGTTTGGTTATTTAGTTATGACTCCATAAGTTTTCTTATGTTTGAGCACTTTTGATTGGGTTGGTTATTTTCATGATTAACTTAGTCATTACTCCATAGATTCTCTTATGTGAGTATGGCCAATTAAATTGATTACTCTTTGTGATTAGTTTGATTGTGTATTTCGATTAAATTAATCATGGGTTGTCTTGTGGTTAATTTAATTGAGTATTTTGGATTCAAATTCATACTTGTATGTGATTTGTTATGTCCAAAGAAATCCTTATTTTCCTTCGAAATTAAGGTCGCTCTTGTTGTTCTTTCAGGAATGACATATTATGGGGGAGAGTTCTTTTTGAACTTGCGCTTAATTGCCATATCTTTGTGGGGAGTGCGGATGTGGAATATTATAGGGGTTATCTTGTATCTTTAAACTCCTTGATGAATGATTTAGCTTACGCTTTATGATTGCATCTAAATAAGATGATATGTGTTTCTTTATTTTGGTCATGAAATGTCTCTTTCGGAAATTTCATTAGGATCCCGTTCTTGTACCTTTGCCAATTTTATTGACAAAAAGGGGGAGAATTAATATGTAGTTCACACTACAAATACATATGGTTTTCGGATCATTATGTAAGGGGGAGTGGTTTCCATGTGAGATGGAGTATTGAGTAAGGGGGAGTGATACATATCACCATAGTATTGTTGTTAAAGTTGTAATACAATTGGACTTTGACGCTGTGTAATGATACTATGACACTGTATAACAATGATTGAGAACTCTTGTTTTCTTATTGTTATAGCTACGGATTTTCAACAACGATGATGCTAAACTTACAACCTTTGGGATCATTGGATTACTTGGAAGTGACGAAGGTTTCGAGTAATGTTGAAGATTAGACATGTGGAATAGGAGCTACAAAAGTTAATTTTTTTTTTTGTACTCCATATGTATTAATAGTTTTGCCACTAAAATTGACAAAGGGGGAGATTGTTAGAGCATTGCTCGGTCGAACTCGCATGCTTTGCTATCTCAAGCATGTTTGTTAATGTTAGTGATCAAAACTATAAGTCTTGCATTTCTAGCCTATGTAGCTTAAGGTCTCGGACTAGGATAGAAACTGTAGTTGAGCTCAAAAACTCCATGACAATCATTATACAAGACGAAGGACTACTCGAGGAATCGGTGGAACTTCATTGAATAAAAGGTATGTGGAGACTTGAACTTATCTGTCACTCAAAAGTCTATTACTCTATCTCCTACTCTTGAGACAAAAGTCGTTTAGACGTATAGACTTTTATTATACACATTTGATATTTCGAGCCGAGTTTAACTCTCCTATCTATTTCTCGAAATATGTGTTGGTAAGCTTTCTCTTTAACCGAATTCATCTTTACCTAGTGACGAAAGTCATGATATGTTTCAATCACTTTGGAAATTGCTCTAACGAAAAATGGTCTGTGAATAACGGCTATATAACGTTCTCTGAGAATGTTTCAATGATTGAAATGAGATTTTAGATTACATAACCATTGGTAGGATATAAGAATTGTTGTGGAAACACATATATGTATAAGTCCTTATTCCTTGAACCAAAGTTTGTGAACTTTGTTGATCAAAGTCCGCGAACTGGCGGAAGTTCTCACCCGAGAATTTCTGCTGGAGTTTGTGTACTCCTTCCATGAGCTTAAGTCCGCGAACCCAGTCCGCGAACTTGAATAGGTGATATCTAAAACCGGTTGTTCTTGAACTAATTTTATATAAACTAAGGAATGCTTTTGCAAACCGTGGCTATAAAGTTCATGAACCGATTCGAGTGAATCAAACCGTTTTTGCTTCGATTGTGTCTTATGTAGTTACATTAGATCTAAGCAATTGAACAACTCTCTAACTAGTTCATTTGAGTCATTTGAACTAGTTATGGCGAAGAATAATATGGTTGATATGAAAGTGATCATATGGCTAACCATTTGGTTAACTATTGTTCAACCAACAAATGTTAATGTTTGGGTACGGTTCATAAACCCAAAATTGAACATTTCATTTGTGTGTAACAAGCTAAGTTTTCGATCCAACGGTTGAGAAATATTATCTTGAATCTAATCAGGTTTTCATCTAACGGTGAATATTGAATGCCTTGTTACTAAGATAACATTTATTGCAAATCCCGATTTGAAAGACTATATAAGGGAGAACTCTAGCAACCTGAAACCTAATCCCCACACTTTACGTGTGATACTAGTTTGCTAAGCTAGAGTCGATTCTCCTTTAACCTTTGGTTTTCTTCTTCTAAAACCGGGTTAACGACTTAAAGACTTCATTGGGATTTTGAAGCCAGACCGATACTACTTTTCTTGTAGTTGTGTGATCTGATCTTGCCATTTCTATCGTACGAGTACAATTGAAATAATTGGCTTGAGATTTATGTCTCCGATAGGCAAGATAGAAAAGAAATCACAAACACTTCGTCTCATCGTTTGTGATTCCGCAATATTTTTTTTCGCTGCGTCGATTAAGATTATTGTGAGGTGATCAATAATACTAGGCTATTCTTCGGGAATATAAGTCCGGGTTATTGATTGGTTCCTGTTCACCTTGATTTATCAAAAGACGGAACAAAACTCATATGTTTATTCGTGGGAGACGGATTTATCTATTAATATAGACTTTTCTGTGTGATACATATTTGTTTATTAAAGTATTCGACTTTGGGTCGTAGCAACTCTTAGTTGTGGTTGAGATCAGCTAAGGGAATCAAGTACGTAGCATCCTGCTGGGATCAGAGGCGTAGGAGCATAACTGTACCTTGGATCAGTGTGAGATTGATTGTGGTTCAACTACAGTCCAGACATAAGTTAATTTGGAGTAGGCTAGAGTCTGTAGCGGCTTAATACAGTGTGTGTTCAATCTGGACTAGGTCCCGGGGTTTTTCTGCATTTGCGGTTTCCTCGTTAAAAAAATTCTGGTGTCTGTGTTATTTCTATTCCGCATTATATTTGTTTATATAATTGAAATATCACAGGTTGTGCGTTGTTCAATCAATTAGAATATCCGACCTTTTGGGCGTTGTTCAATCAATTAGAATATCCGAACTTTTGGGTTGTTGATTTAAATTGATTGAAACTTGGATATTGGTCTTTGGTACCATCCAAGTTATCTCTCTTTGATAAAGACTCTCAGAGACTTCTATTAGCTTGAGTAAAGATCAAATCGAGAGATTGATATATAAACTCTTTGATATACTTTTTATCTAGATTGAGTCTGACTGTCTAGTTGTTCTCTAGAAAGTATATTGGAGTTTGTCCATACAGAATTCTAATCGAATTGTTGGGTGTGGTTGTTAGACCCCCGCTTTTTCATAATCTTCTCCTTCTCATTTACAATCATGATGAAGATGATGATCATGATTTCATCATGATGAAGATCATAAAAAAATAAAAATAAAAAATCTATTATCTTCCCCCTATCCTTCTCTTCTCATTCATAAATTGTGAAAAGATGATGAGCATAATTTCATCATGATGAGGATGATGATCATCAAGAAAACCAAACTATTTTCTTCTCCTTATGCTTCTCATTCAAAGATCATGATAAAGATGATGATCATCATAGAAAGAAGAAACTAAGAAAACCCACTATTTATTTTTATTTTAAATGGTTACAAAAATCCAATTCAATGAATTTCGGGTAAAAAAAAAAACCAGTTTCTGAAAGTATTTACGGCTGGGAGTTCTTAGATTCCCAACCGTGAATCAAGATTACGGTTGGGATAGTTTGTCGACCCAACCGAGAGTCCATGTTTCGGCTTGGTTTTTCTAACCGAAAGTTTTTTCAAATTTTTTTTTTTTTTTTTTTTTTTTCGGTTTTGAACCAATTCGGCTAGGTTTTCCCGGCCTTAATCGCACTTCTGACTTGGATAATTTGTCGACCCAACCGTAGAACGAAAAAACGGTTGGGAAATAATGGTGTTCCAAGCCGTATTTTTTATTTACGGAGGGGAAATAAAGTACTCCTAGCCGAAATCATTTTTCTGATTATTTTTGTTTTTAGAACCAGTTAAGGCGGGGTTTTCCAGTAAATGGCGGTTCTCAAAACCAAAACATCGAAACCGAATCAGTTGGGAAAACCAAGCCGAAACATGTACTTTCGGATGGGAATCTAAGAACTCCCAGCCGTAAATACTTTCAGAAACTTTTTTTTTACCCCGAAATTCATAGAATCATATTTTTTAACCATTTAAAAGCAAAAATAAATGGTGTGTTTTCTTAATTTTTTCTTTTTATGATGGTCACCATCTTTATTATGATCTATGAATGAAAAGGAGAAAGAGAAGATAATAATTTTGGGTTTTCTTTATGATCATCGTTCTCATCATGATGAAACTATGATCATCATCTTTATCACAATTTATGAATGAGAAGAGAAGGATGGGGAGAAGATAATAGACTTAGTTTTTTTTTAATGATCTTCATCATGATTTGTAAATGAGAAGGGGAAGATTATGGATTAAGGTTTTTTTTTTTTTTTTAATGAATAGTGAAATTTAGGCAAGGGTATTTTTGACTTTTTCATATACCTTGAGTCCCCTATACATTTTTTGGGTACACATAGCATTTTAGCCCCCCAAAACTCTCCCCTACAGCCCCAATAATATGATTCAAATTTTAAGGACAGATCATCCAAATTATGTGCATGCATGCATAAGATTCATAAATAGTTTTAGGTGGCGGCAATATGTATTAAATTATTTTTTAGAAAAAAATTTGGATTTAGAATTCAAAGGTCGTATTAAAATCTAAATGACAAAGAGGTGCACTATGTACCTACAAACTTAGGTAACTAGGAAAAGAAAGAAAGAGAAATCTCTCACCCTATACTGACGATTTTCGAATTTAGATCGCTTAAAAAAAAATTAAATTATTTTTAATTCTCCTTTCAATTATTATTTATCACCACCATTTCGTTTTCTATCACCATCCTTTATGCACCAAAGCCCTAGTTCTTGGTGTCTTTCTATCCATACAATGAATCGCAAAATCTAACTTTGGGTGATGATACCAAAGTTCAAAACTCATTAGCACAGTATTTTTCTATGACAAAATCTTATTTATTCAGTCTCTTAAGATAGTTAGCTTAATTAACATTTGTTTCTAACATGAGATAATATTAGATTGTCACATGAACGTTTCGTCAGATGTTATACACAAAATCATAGTCAGTTGGCAAGCAGGGTCAACTATTCATATTTGTTCATATCTGTTTTTCTCTTCTGATGATGAGCCACGTAGATAAAATATTTAATAGATAATCCTCTTGTACACTGAAAGTGATCAGGGATGTTGAATAATAATCTTTCTTCCTTGGGTATGCCGCCTGGTGCAAAGGTTGGATCAAAGGGAATTTTGGAGCCTATTATCGAAAAGTTCGATGCAAGATTATCAGTTTGGAGACATATTTCTTTATCGAGGAAAGATAAGCTTGCTCTTCTAAAATGTATCTTATCCTCTCTCTCCATGTACTATTTTTCGTTGTTCAAGGCCCCTATCTTAGTTATTAAGATATTAGAAAAAAAGATGTGCAACTTTTTGTGGGAGTACAAAGAAGGTGCAAAAACTTCTCATTTGGTCAACTTGGATTTGGTTCGTGCAACTGAAGAACGAGGCGGACTTGGTGTGTGTAATCTCAGACTTATAAATTTAGCTTTGCTAGCTAAATGGTGTTGGAGATTTGTGGTTGAAAAATTTAATCTTTTGTACCGGATAATTGAAGATAAATATGGCTCAGACTATTTTTACTGGATTCCCGGTAAGGTTACTCAAACCTATGGTGTCTCTTGTTGGCATTTCAATTGTTGAAGCTACTGGAGTGATCAGTGAGAACTCGACACTTCATTTGCATTCAGGTAGTTCCATTGCATGTTGGATGACATTTGGTGTGATCATCTTCCATTAGCAACGACATATCCGAACCTCTATAAGTTATCTAGAGAAAGATCATTTGTTCCTACACTGCAAAATCGCATACAAAATTTGGTCGAATCTACTTCCTAGTACAGGCTGGATTTGGGCATTACCTGGTTCCATGAGAAATCTGGCAGATATTTGGCATCAAAGTCACTTCACGAATTCTGGAAACTTTGTCTGGGGTTTAATTCCGGCAGCAATAGAGCACCATTTGGAAAGAAAGAAACTACAGGAGATTTGAAGAGCATTACTTGTACAAGACTGGCGATGATCTAATTTATGATGCTAAGTCTCTAGTTTTGGCTTGGGCAGCAGCAGCAGGACATAGATTCCATCTGGATTTTTTGAATACGGTTTTGTGTAACAGGAACTCAATCTTCTTGTAATTTTGTTTGTTGTTCTCTTTTGAATCTACTTTTGGTAGATATCTTTGTACATCCTTTTCTATTTTAATAAATCTTCTCTTTCGATTAAAAAAAAAAATTCATTCTTCCTTGATCAAAATTCAAAAATTTCCCAATGGAAAAACCGAGGCCTAGAGGAAATGGTGATGCATGCATGTAGTAACTTTCGGAAGGTTTTCTGAACTAATTATTGTAATAGGATCCTATCAAATCTTCTACAGCCAATCAAATTAACAAGCAAGACCACGTACTAGGTTACTGTACACCGCCATTTGAATTTTGGGCTATGTACAAAGAAAATATATGATAATTAATAATTTATGTTGATTGTTCTTCTCAAAAAAGATCAAGCCTGGCTGTGATTCCGAACCTAGCCGACCCTAGTCATTTGCTTTTTTTATGTTTCGGATTTTCAGTCATTCTTCCTCTTTTTCCAAAATCACAAATTAGTTAATCGGAAATGATATTCCCTGCTCCATTCACAGCACTACTTACCACTCAGATCCACATGTCCACACAGTCCTGGTCATGATTGTTCAGCCATGACCCACCCACTCATCAAAAGGGTTTCTCACTCCTCAAATCTAGGGTCTAGATATGGTCGAGTGGTAAGTAGTGCTGTGAATAGAGTGGGGAATAGCATTTCCGTTAATAATTTAACTAATATTTTACTTTTAAATGACGTTGGATTTCTCTTACTATGATCGAGTGGTAAGTAGTGCTGTGAATAGTGCTGTGAATAGAATGGGGACCACAACCTCAAAATAGCTGTGCCACCTCATCTCTTAAGACATGTTCCCCAATGGCCCTACTCTAACTTCTATTTTAGGACCACACGCCCTTGGGAGTTGGGAAAGACCTACCCTTCAATCACAAGCATCCAATCCCATATATTTTGCCTTTTCTTTTTAGATTTTTCTATAAACTTGTGAGAGTGAGTGAGGTGAGCAGTGAGCATCAAACCTTTGATCTTTTCACGGTTAGAAATTGGTTATCGCTCATTCATGGCTAAGTGGTGGTATGTTTTCGGTCGTTCATTTTTTTTTTGTAATATATAGATGTTTAATCGAAAATGGGTTATTTGTCCAAATACTTTTAAAACATGGTTTTAATGGACGAGTAAAAATTAGTATACGTGAAATGGACACCAAAAAAATAGCAAGGATGAAACTGGATTCATCATGGCTTAAACTTAAAAAAGAGTGAGGATGAAATTGAATGCATCCTGATGTAAATTAAAAATAAGAAAAAATATTTGAAAATGGGTAGGATGAAACTGTTTACATCCTGACTATTTTTACATTCCCGTCCATTTGAAATTTTACATGTCTTTTTCACCCAGGAATTGTTGATTTTGGTCTTTTTAACCAATTTTGTGATGTTTAATCGGATGGATTTAGCAATCGCAGGTGACTAAAAGGTATTTATGTAAAGGCATGTAAGTGTTCCGAATTCTGCTATTTTCCTGACTTTTTTTGTTATGCACGTTTGATGAGAACAAGTTCCTGCTTGGACATTCTGAGTTCGAACACAACTTGTGCTCTACTTTGATATTTATTGACTGTGCTGTAACTATAAGCCAACGAGCAGTGCTATCCCATACGATTTTTCGGAATGGCTTCCCCTAAAAGCAGCTTCTTTACCGTTAGATCATGCTAAAACCCAGATCTAACAGCCTTGAACCGTTTAGGAGAAGTGATGGGTCCTTCCCTGAAAGTGGTGGGTCCTTCCCTAAAAGTAGTGGGTCCTTTATTGAATATGATTCTAACCGTTAATTTGATCATCCAATGGTAAAGAACCGCTTTTGCGGGAAGCCATCTCGCAAAGTCGTGTGGGATAGCATTTGTCTAAGCCAAATAGAAGTGTTATTCAATTTCACTAGGGAGAAAATCTGGTGTGAAAAAAAAGCAGAAGTGTAAAAACAACTGAGCTTTGACTTGCATCCTTAGTTGATTCTACTGCAACTGGTCTTACATATCATTCATTCATGGCTGAGTTTTTTTTTTTTCCACAAAAAAATAATTTGATTAAAAATGCTTACGGAAGTAAGCGAGAAAAACCAGAGGATACAAATAGACCACCGAAAGAGAACAGTTCACAAAAAATAAAACAAGACCCCCTTCCCCATCTCAATAGAGGATTAAGTTACAAAAAATTGTCCCCAATTAGAATCAATCATTTCTAAAGAAACGCCATTCAATTCCACCTTGTTTTTACACCAAAAGAAAGCTTGAGCTTTCACTTTTTTGATCACTTGTTGTGCATCAAAGTTCACTCCATTGAAGATGAGGTCGTTTCGAGAGTTCCATATTGTCCAAGTAATCGCCGCCGGAAGCAATTGCCATAAAACCATTCTGCCAAGGAAGATGTTTTACCCTCCACCCTTTGATAATTAGATCTATGCGCTTAGGCATAACCCAATCCGTTTGAACAAAAGATCTAAAATAAATCCATATTGGGTACACTGTTGGGCGGTGAAACAACGGATGAGAGGCTGATTCCCCCGTTTTGAGACAAAGCAAACAACCGTTAACCATCTCGCATTCCTTTTTACGAAGAGTGTCCATTGTCGCCATTTTTTTATGATACAGTTGCCATAAGAAAAATCCCACCTTATGTGGCCAGGATCTCGACCAGATACTAAGATTTGGTAACTCCATTTCATGTTCCTTCTCAAACAAAGAGTACGCTGATCTAACCGAAAAAAAAACCGTTCTTGTCTATCGACCAAACTATAGAATCTATGTTAGTGCCGGGTCACCTCATTTTCAACAAGTGAAAGTAAAATGGTTACCTCATCAATCTGTTGTTGATAGAGTCTTCTCGATAAGCCAAGGTTCCATATACCTCCAGTAGTAATCATTTCTCGCACATTGGTTCACTGTCCAATTTTTTGATGTGGATATGGAATATATGCTTGGAAATGAACACCGAAAGGTTGCTCACCTTTCCAAGTATCTTCCCAGAACCTTATAGATGTTCCATCGCCCAATACCAACTTGGAGCCAAGTTTGAAGGAATTGAGTTGAGAGTAAATACCTTTCCACACCCCCGCATTTGTTAGGAGTTTTAGGCTTTTGGTTTCCTATCAAACAGTGTAGATCCATACTTCGCAGCAATAGCTTTACGCCACAGGCATTCTTTTCCTTATTGAAGCGCCACCACCATTTGGAAATTAAAGCTTTGTTCATGCTTTTCACGGATTTTATTCCAAGCCCTCCTTTTTCAGTCAAAGGTGCGACATTGTTTCCAGCTCACGTAGTGGATTCCTTTTTCGATTCGAAGAGTCCCACAAAAAGTTGCGTATCACTCTCTCTAAGGAATTAATTACCTTTTGAGGAGCTACAAAAAGAGATAACATATAAATCGGGATACTTGCTAAGACACTCTTTATTAGAGTTAATTTACCAGCTTTGCTAAGACTAGAGCGCTTCCATCGTTGTACGCTGGACACTCTTCATGGCTGAGTTGAATGACTAGTTTCTATCGGTAGACCTAAATTTTACGATCACGGACTTCTTTTACAAAGGGCCTAAACCGGTCTAAGCCCAGCAGCCCATTTTTGAATCTAATCTATCTATCTAAAGAAACTTGTGGGAATGTTATTTATGCGCCTAGTATCCATGGGATTTGCACGAACACCCTTCAGGGATATCTTTCCAACGGGCTCAATATCCATCAACGTCTTAAATTCCGGTTTTAACCTCCACAACATTTATTATGTCGGAGATTAAATAGGTTTCTGTTCCATCTGTTTTCTCGAGAAAAAAAAAACCGGAGAAAAAATTCCAGCAGAGAGTAGTTGTAGAGAGAGTTCAGATCAGAGAGAGCTTAGAACCATTGAATCTCCATTGAATTAATCGAGATTAATCTTGATTAAACATGCAGTTTATTCTCCATTGAATCTACTCTTAATCAATCGAAATCGGTGACGGAATTTTAGAGTCAGATTTGGTTCAATCTCCATTGAAGAAGAAGTTTCTGATAATTGAGTGAAATCAGAGTTGTTTGTATATTCGAATCATTGAAGATCTACTTCAGTTTTCTATTGCATCATCGATTATTTGAGTCTGAAGATTTACTTTAGTAAGCTTCTTTCATTGTTTGAGTTTGATTGAATCATCGATTGCAGAGGTCTACTTCATTATTCAAGTTCAATCTCGTTATTGAAGATCTACAACGATTTTGATCTCCTATCATTATTCAAGTTCAATCTCGTTAACAGGTAAGATTTTGCTATAATATTTCTTTTGTGTTTAACATTTTGTTCTGAATAATGTAATTTACAAAAAAAATTTGTTGTGTTCATACTGTGAATTTGATAGGTTTATACCTTTTGAATGAATAAATCGTTTTTTTCAGTCCATGATTATCATTTTGAATCAGAATGAGATTGATAACAATTATTCATAAATTGTTAATAAAAAAATCTCATGTAGTTTCAGGTCATATTGTTTCTGAAACTGAATATTAGTTCATATTATTAGTTTTTGATGTGTATTGTTGGTGTTCCAATTAAGTTGTTGAACCTGATACATGCCGAATCACATATTCACTAACAGCAATGTAGTTTATGATGTGTATACTTCATCTTTTTCCACTGACTACCCTGAATATACTTCTCACGAGGGGCGCAGCCCCGAGTGATTTGCGTCATGACCAGATTTTAAGCTACAGGACATGCTGAATCACATATTCAATCTAAGGACAAATTGTAGCTTGTCAACCTGTTTTATATAGAATGTCGTTGTTATTGAATCCCAGGACAAATTGTCCAAGTTTTTTCCAATTATGAAAACAACTTGTGGTAGTTGCTTCAAGTTGTGGAGACAACTTGGGTTGGTTGCTTTCAATACTTTCTCTAAACAACCTGTGGTAGTTGCTTCTAATTGTGGAAACAACTTTGGTTGGTTGCTTTCAACTTGTATCTTATTATGCTTTGCAATTTACAGATTTTCTTCTTTTGCCAGGTAAATATGGTTGTTGCAGAGATCAACTTTTGCAACTTAACCATCTCTCATGTTATCTACGAAACAACTACCTTCAAGGAGATGCAAAGTCTTGTGTTACGTTCTTGGAGTATTCTTTCTCAAGTCCCGTTTGTAATTCTTTCTGATGTTAATGGTGTACTTGAATTGTTCGGTCTGATTTAGATTTGAATTTTCTTGTTATATACTGCCAATCTAAGGGATTACAAGTTTTGAAGTTTAATGTTCAATTCGAAACTCCTTCTTCTTCTTCTTCTTCTTCTTCTTCTTCTTCTTCTTCTTCTTCTTCTTGTGTTGCTTCTTCTTCATCTTCTTCAAGTTGTGTTTCAACTGAAGGTTTGACTTTTGTTGAAGACACGACTGATGATGTTTCAATGAATCAATTATCCATAAGAGAACCAAAAACGTGTGATGCTTTGGCTGGAATTCTTACCGGTGTTGGTCAGATGTTTGAGGGAGGGAAATAAGAAGTGGTTGATGTCATGTTGAAGTATCAAGTGGAGAGTGGGTACAAATTCAAGCCTGAGAAGACTGATCGGAAGCGTTATACAGTTCATTGCCTTTTTAAAGAAGAAAAAGGATGTAAGTGGAGGTTCCACTCATCTTTGGCAGTCAAAAACGACCATGCTTTTAAGTGCAAGACTTTTATATCGGAGCATTCTTGTGGTTTGGCTTGCTCTGATCCTTCAAAGCTTCGAATGACGAAGACTTTTATCAAGAACATTATAAAAGACGATATTAGAGTTTCAAGTAAGTAGAAAACAGCCACTTGCTGTAATTTTATATAGTGGTAAAGGTTGTCGTTCACTCGGACTTTGTTGAAATTTAGGCTTAAATAAATGAAAATAAGAAAATATATATACACAAAATAGTAGCAAGATGGATAGAAACTGGGACTCGGGATTTCACTGCCTTTCATATACATGGGTTTTAGAAATTAATCCTTGACATTTATAGCTCCAAACATAAGAAATATTAACTCTATTCTTTGCCAAAGTAGATTTCATAAAACATTAGTTATAAGTTGTGAGTATGACGCATCAAAAGTAATTAAAACTAAGCATGCGACATCAAACAAAATAGCAAATAATTAATAGAAATCATAATTCATTAAAAATTAGTGCAAATAGTAATTAAAGAATTAATTAAATTTACCACATAATGAAATTCAGCTTCGTCCGTCGTCCCAGAGATGGGGTCTAGCTCATCATGTTGGAAACACGCTCAAAATATGATTTTATTGCTCAAAGGTGCTTACAAATGATGAAAAGGAGAGATATCAAATAAACCAGGGATTTGCAACGCATGAGAAGCGTTACAAACCAATGTTACAGTGTACGATAAATGGTAAATGTCACTGTCACTGTAGCAATACGACCCACTAGTGATGTGTCGTTGTTACTGTATCATTTACGATGGTTCTTTATGCGTCTTATGTTCTTCATGTTCTTGAGGTGCAGCAGCAGCAAAAACAACTCTGCAACCTTTGATTTCTTCTCTACATCTCACTAATCACCTCTGTTTTCACCCTAACTCTCCATCCCCCTTGTAAGGTACTAATTCAACCTATTTTAACCCGAAAGATGCATCAAATCTCCTTCATAACTTCAAAATATCCTCTCTTTGTTATTTTTATTCTCACGACAATATTTTCCATTTCTTTGATCTTCCACGCATTATCAGCTATCAAACATTCCTTATTTATCTTCTTCACGCATCTCTGTAGTGCAAAACACTCCAAACTGATGCATTACACGCCTCAAACTCGTGTCAAATTTACTTGAACCCGTGAAAGCTTGTGTCCACTTTTGGATTGAAACACGTTATTCAGCCAAATTTTGTCCAAACAAACACCCATACAAACATTCTATAGTCATATCGCGTCTACCCATGAAGTTTCAGCGATTGAGTCTACCTCTATCCCCCAATTAGTTTTCATATCCCCCAATTACGCGTTCCTTTACAAAGGGCCTAAACCGGTCTAAGCCCAACAGCCCATTTTTGAATCTAATCTATCTATCTAAAGAAACTTAGGCGCAGGCTTAAAAAAAATACTCCCTCCGTTTTTGAAAAAGTGATACTTTCACTTTTTTATTTCAGCCTAAAAATAGGTCAAATTGAAAAAGTGAAAGTATCTCTTTTCCAGAAACGGAGGGAGTAATATTTTCATTGTCAGACCCACATTAATTTTTGGTACCGTGACACCCATAATTATTTCCGAGACACCCAAAATTATCCGAAATTATTAAGAATCAATACATAACTCGTCATGCATACTATTTTTTCAGGCACAACTCGTTATGCAGCCTAATTTTTCAGGGGTATAATTGGCCACGCAATTTGGATATAACATATCCAAAAATCCGCGCCTTGGAATTTTACAAATTTTATATCGTTGGAAATCTTTTTTAAGAGAGCTACGCAACGAGTACAAACAAGAATATCAAATTTTTGTTTTTCACGAATCGGAGGTGATCATCATTTTAGGCAAAATTTTCGAAAACTTGATACATAACTACTAGGCAGCCACCAAAAAAGATGCATAACACATTCTGCAGACGCATAACGAATTATGCAACCATTTTCTCCACTGCATAACAAATTATGCATCTATAACAATTTATGTAACCATTGTTTTGGTTGATTTTAGTGCGTCCATAAAAAAAATCGACGCATAATGCAGTATGCATCCCATATTTACGGATGCATATCAGGTTATGCATCTATTTTCTCGATGCATAAAAGATTGTGCAATAATTTTCTCGATGCATAATGCATTATGCATTCATATTTTTGGATGCAACAGGTCATGCATCCATTTTCACGACTGCATAATATGTTATGTTGATATTATTTTAGGTGCATGCCAAGTTTTTTTTTTTTTGATCGGTCAATAGGAAAGGATTTATTGAGAAAAATGTACTTAAGGGGGGGTACCTCAACCCAATCAATACAACCGACACAAAGAAAAAGGAGACCGATTTTTAGATTCGATCACCCAAAGAAAAGGAAAAAGAACAAAGAGCCAAGTGAGAACAATAAAAAGAAAACGCCAAACGACTCAATTCCAACTCAAAGCGGCCGGTAGAAATACGAATCCCATAAAACTATCACCATGTTAGCCGTCAATTCCAACATTTTAGTGTTTGACTCCGCCCAAAAATAAGCTTGAATCTTAATATCTCGAATTAGACTTTCCAAATTTCTCTTTTTGAGATTGAAAATTCTAAAATTCCTTTCTTTCCAAATGCACCACCATATTGCAACCGGTAAGTTGTTCCATATACGGTTAAGTCTTTCATCACCCCAATCATGACTCCAAGTTTGTATAGTTGCCGAAATATTACTATCATAGCTCCAATTGAAGTTGCATCCTTCGGCAAAATAATGCCAAATTCTCTTTGTTCGCCAACAATCATAAATTAAATGGGCACTTGTTTCATCTTCTTCTTCACAAAACCGACACACCCTATCCACATCCATACCCCTTCTAAAAAGCTTGTCCGTCGTCATCAACCTTTCATGGAATAGAAGCCATAGAAAAAAATTTACTTTGTATGGATAATGTCGACTCCAAATAATCTTACTTGGGAAGCTAGTATCGCCTTGATCACAAAGAGAATCAAACCCGCACTTAACCGTATAAGCATCAACCGTATTGTCTCTATCCACCAACCACAATCTTGAGTCTACGACCCCTTCTTGAATATTCACCACTTCTAGTAATGAGTTTATGGAAGCAATTTCTCTCATTATGGCTTGAGAATATCTACTTCGATACATGAACTTCCATTTGATGCCGTTACTCAAATCTCATATAACCTAGCCACCACTTTCCCTTTTGTTCTTGAAGCTTCAAAAGCCAATGGAAATCTAATGCATAAGGCGACATCTCCAATCCACAAATCTTCCCAAAATCTAATTTCATTTCCCGCGCCGATCTTAAATTTCACATGTTTGTTGAAATCCTCTAGCTCATTATAAATATTGTGCCACAAACTACACCTCTTTGGTCCTTTCGGTTTATGAGTTTCCCAACCGGTTGATGATTCTCCAAATTTTTCCACAATTATCTTTCTCCAAAAAGCATTCTTTTCCGTTCCAAATCTCCACCACCACTTTTTGAGAAGCGCCGAATTCATGTATTTAGACTTCCGGATTCCAAGACCACCACCTTCTCTAGATTTTACAATTATAAACCGCCCGACATTATGAATTTTTTTCTTATTAGAATCATCATCCCAAAGAAAATTTCTTACTATCTTATCAATCTTATTTGTGATGGATCATGGTGCAAGAAAGATTGATAAATAGTAAATGGGCAAAATAGCCAAAACACTTTTGATGAGAGTCAACTTACCTCCTCTTGATATCGTTCTCCCGTTCCAAGAGGAAAGTCTCGAATAGCATAATTCAATAATCTTTTCCCACTTTTGTGTGCCACTAACTTTATCACCCAAAGGAAGACCGAGATAGATACTTGGAAAATTTGACCTCTTACACCCCAACATATTAGCAAATTCATCAATGTCCTCAACAAGAGATACTCCAAACAAACACTTTTAGCAAAGTTGATTTTTAAGCCCGAGGTTAACTCAAAACATAGAAGTAAATACCGAAGAGAATCTACTTGTTCACGCTTCGCATCAAGAAAGACAATGGTATCATCGGCAAATTGAAGATGGTTAACTTTAGTTCCCTCGTTCTTCACCGAAAAACCCGAAATTTTACCAACTTCTTGTGCCTTACTCAACATATGTCTCAAAACCTCTCCAACAATGGTAAAACGAAAAGGAGAAAGAGGATCACCTTGACGAATACCCTTCTCATTACCAAAAAACCCATAAGTTGTACCATTCACAAGAACCGAAAATTTTGAATAAGATAAGCAATTTCGTATCCAAGCACGCCAAACTCCTCCAAATCCCATTTTAAATAGGACTTCATTTAAGAAGTTCCGATTCACATTATCAAATGCCTTCTCAAAATATAGTTTGCACACTAACCCCGGTAATTTTTGACGAAGTCTAGAGTCCACACATTCATTCGCTATCAAAACTCCATCTAAAATTTGACGCCCTTTAATAAAGCTAGATTGAGAAGGAGAGATCAAGATAGGAAGATATACCTTTAATCGCTCCGCTAGTACTTTGGAGATAATTTTGTATACGCTTCCTATGAGACTAATAGGCCGAAAGTCCTTTACCTCCTCCACACCAATTTTCTTCGGAATTAACGCTATAAAGTTGTTCTTTAGAGAAGTATCAAGAATATTGTTATCATGGAAATCTTTAAACACCTTCATCAGGTCATCTTTAATGAACTCCCACACGACAATATAAAATTTCATAGGGAAGCCGTCCGGACCCGGAGCTCTATCCACTCCCAAATCATGAATCGCTTTCTTCACCTCTTTTTCACTAAAAGGCCTCTCTAGCCAAACTCTAGCATTCCCATCAATACTCTTTAGACACATATTCTTAATTCTCGGTCTATGATTAGATACTTCCTTAAAGGCTACCTCAAAGTGATTCGCAATGCCTTCTTTAATCTCATCTTTGTTCCCGGTCCATATACCATTGATGCGGAGATTAGTGATGTTGTTTCTTGCTCTATTCCTTCTTAACAAACGATGAAAATGCTTGGTATTTCTATCACCATCACGAATAGCATTGACTCTAGATTTTTGACGAATGAAAATTTCCTTACGTCTATGAGCCTTTTCAAACTCAACTTTCGCCGTCACGAGCATGTCCTCTTCCTCGTATGTAAGAATTCTATCATCACCAATATCATCCAAAGCTTGCATCTTTTCGAGAGCCGCATCAAAAGCACGATCAATACTCCCAAAAACCTCTTTATTCCATATCTTCAATTTCTCTTTTAAGGCAATTAGTTTCTTTGAAAAACATGCACTTGCGGTACCTACTAAAGAAAAAGATTCCCACCATTCCTTCATTAAAGAAATGATGTTAGTATTTTCTACCCACGATAATTGAAAACGGAATGGACAAGCGCCCCAATCCGTCACAATTGAACACAATTCAATTGGAAAGTGATCCTAAAAGGTCTTGCATGCCGCTTAATGGTGAGATTAGGAAAATGCTCCTCCCAATTCAAGGAAAACAAAAACTGGTCAATTCTACTCTTCTTGTTAGGCGGTCTACTCCATGTGTACTTCATTCAGGAAATCGGCAACTCCACAAGCTCAAGATCATTACATAATTCATCAAAAAATCTCATTGAGTTTGAGATTCTTCGACATCCTCTTCTTTCTCCCATTACTCTAATTTCATTAAAATCTCCACCAATACACCAAGGTAAACCATCCCAATAGCCATGCAAAGTGGCCAACTCCATACGAAATCTTCTCTTTTCGTTCATATTACATACAAGGGCCGTAGACACCGGTAAGAACCCATCTAAAATTATCCTCCACATTACGACACAAGATACTTATAGTATAAATACCTTCTAGAAAATCATCCACTTCAATCATATCCGAATTCCATATCAACAAAACACCACCGGACCTCCCACACGAATTTAGACATATCCACTTACAAGGATTTGCACCCCAACATTGGCGCACAATTAGATTGTTGCAACTACTAAGCTTTGTCTCTTGGACTATAAGGACAGTATGTTTCCAAAAACTTGACAAGTTTCTTAAGTTTCAAGCTTTTATCCAGATCGTTAAGACCGTTGACATTCAAGAAATAATGTTAAACATTGAAACAATAAAACCCAAACAAAAACCACAACAGACACAATTCAGTTCTCACCTGCCATTCCCGCTTTGAATTCATCCTTAAATGCATTTGCGTTACAAAGAAGAGACTTAATTGCAAGACGAGAACAACTAATTTCGGCACTTGTGAATACTATACCCGAGTCGCTGCCATTCTCCTTTAATTTTCCTAGGAAGCTTTCGAAATTTTCTGCTACTGCACCAGCTACAATTAAATCCTCCCCCTGATCTTTAGTTGATTTTCTTCCACTACCACTAGTTGAGTGTAAATCTTCCTCAGTTTCTGTACCAGCATATTCCTTTGTAGATGGTAAACTTTGAGCATATTCTTCATCAAAACTTTTCTTTGAATTTGTTGTGCCTTGAATCCCTTCATCATTTATCTTCAAATTAAGAGACCCACCGTTAACTGAACTGGAAATGTTAGAAGAGGACTTGCCCCGATCACCAGTTTTCTGTTTTAGCTCTTTCCTGAGACTCCTAAGAGAAGAATGCACAAAGTTATTATTTCCAGCTGATATACTACTGTTATCAATCCCAAAACCAGGTGGACAAGATAATGAGTCCGACTGATCCACACTGGGCCCAAAACTTACGTTATTTAAGTTGGTTTTCAAATTTTTTTTTTCAAATTCGCCACGTGGCATCTTGATGGCAATTACTCCTTCTCCCTCTTTACTCAATTTCAGACCGTTCTAAAGTTGGCTGATTCACAGCTTCTTTTGCGACATTCTTGGTAATTTGACTTGTCTTTTGGTCGTACACAGCCATTAAATGCTTTGACACATGTCGCCCCTACACACGAGCTAGCACCTAGCAGCTCACTGTTGTCATTTCTTTGACTAACCACGTGATTATCGGTCCCACCACTGTCTGCTGCTACAACTTCTCCTTATTTCTCTCCGATATCCAAGACATCTTTCCGACGCCAAATCTTACCCGGTGAAAAATCAGTGGGATCTTTTTTGATAAAAATCGGCTTTAAATCCTCTCGTGATTGTTCAAGAAATTCAGCTATCCTCCTGAATTCCACCCAAACAGGCTGATTATTAAGCACAATTTCCTCGCACCATGAATCTTCATGAACAGGACCATTCACCCTCACCCTTATTTCAGATAAATCCATGGCAGTGGACGTATCAGGAGAAACTTCGATCAGACCTCCGAGCTTATCACCTACTGATTTGTAAGTTGTATAGTTCCATAAATTATATGGAATACCCCCGACTCCAATCCATACTTTACTGCTGTTTCTATGATTTGGCTTTTCAATCCCATTAATACCTTCAAACCAAGGATAAACAAAAATTTCAATAGCTCCAACTTTCCAATTACTGTATTCTCTAACTCTGCAAAATTCTGCATTGGTTTTAACAGTGAAGACTGCTTTTAAGTCATCAATAGGTTGAAGATCAAACCCAAAAACCCAACCGAATTTGTTCATTAAACACAATCCCACTTCTTTCCATTCAATTTCTCTTGATAACAATTCCACCACCAATGTTCTTTGCCACAAAGAATTTAAATCTTGATTCGCTGGAGTCAAGACTTGCGACTGCACCGTTCTATCTGATTTTTCCAGGCATTAACTACAGGCTGAGCATTCAATTTTTCCATCACTTTTGTACCCTTAGATTTTTCACTGCCAAATAATAAATCTTCCAACATAACTCCTGTTTCCCACCAACCCTCCCATTAACTCCAGCCGGAAAATAAAGAATTACTGGATATTCTCTGTTATGAGATACCATCAACCTAATAAACTCACCTTTTTCATTCTCCCGGAGATTCACACATATCCAATATTCTTCTTCCCTAAAATTCCACGTAATTGACTTTCCATCTCCGCCATTAGCCTCCCTCTTTAAGAGCCGAAATAGCCAAACTCCAGCCCTAAAACTAAGCCAGCAGAATCTTCTCTGATTACCTGTCCAAATTGCAAGGTGCAACACGTCTCTCGAACCCTTTTTACCCATGGAACCACCAATGACCTTTCTTTCAACCTTCACAGATTTCCCTTTGCTAGGCATCATCTCTGTTCTTCTTCCACCACTAACTTCGTCGTCCCTGAAAATTCGAGATCCATTGTTACCTACTTCTTGTTATTGTCATAAATCCTTTGCTGCATGCCAAGTTATGCAGCCTTATTTTTTGTTGGTTTCAATACTAAGAAAAAAGTAGCTGCATAACGTGTTATGCAACCGTTTTCTGGACTGCATAACAAGTTATGCAAAAAACAAAAAACTGCAGAACGTGTTATGCAACCAATTTCGAAAATGCATAACAAGTTATGCAACAAATTTTGTAGATGCATAACCTATTATGCATCACTATTCACACCTCCATTTTCACAAAAACAAAAACAGAAAAGTGCAGCACTGATAAAACTCAAGTCTATAAACAAATGAAAATGAAACTTTATCCCAAGGAAAAATAAAACAGAAAAGGCAACTGAATCTTTGCTAGACCAAATATATGCATGATTAACATAAAATAATGTAAAGTTTTGTTCTTTAAGATCTAACAGATAAGATTAGAAACAAAACAAAAACAAAATGAAATCACCAAACGTAAAAAAGCTCCAAGGTGTCTAACTAAATTAGTCCATAAAAATTATTACTTCTAGAGACCACAAAAAACGAGAAAACTCTATCTTTATCTATTAAACAATGTAAGTAAAATAGGCAGCAAGACAAATTGTTAGTAGTCTTTTTACTTTAAAAGAATGTATGTATACCTATTGTTGGTGTACTCATACCGGCGTCCACGATTACAGAAGATAATAAGAGCAACTTCAGCCTCACAGAGTACATATAATTCATAAAACTTTCTTAAGAAGACCATTCCGATGTTTGCAAAACTTAATCTGACGATTTGTTGTGTTTTTGATCCTTTTGATTTCAGCATTTCCTCTTCCCATTCTTCCGATATTGAAATTGTTGGGAAACACCTCTTCCTCCTCTCCACCCTGTCGAACTTCGTTATTTGATTTAGGAAATCCGTGATGATAATCTGAAGGCACACAACAGAGCTCGTCAGATTTACTTCCATCTCAGACCCATCAACCAGAAACATCACATCAATCTCCATCTGCATCGATGTCTTTACAAACCCATTCTTTCCCTTGATAATCATCATGGTATATAACATCTTCATCATCTCACAGATCGAACCCATCTCTGTTTCAATAGCAATGAAGTTCTTATGTTCATTTTATTCTCGATATCATCATCTACTCTGTCAATTAAATATGAATCAAACCCTAGTTTGTGTTTAACTGATCTTGTAGCTTGATGGTAACTCGAATCCAGCACCACTTATCTTCATCTTCAGAACTTTCTTTTTTTTCCTCTTTATTTCTCAATCTCCAAACTCCAGTAAAAAAGAAGAAAATTCAGAAAATATGGGTTTGGGAGTAATTTTTTCTTCAAATATGGGTGCGCGCCTGAACTATTTTGAGGATGGGTTTCTCAGTGGAAAAAAATGAAAAATGGGTGTGGTGATAGTTTTCACAATTACAGATGAAACAGAGAAAAATACGAGGAAGTAGAAGAACAATCTTATTAGGGGATTAGGGTAGAAGCATTACATAGTTTCCTTTATATACAACCCTAGGAATCTAGTTGGACAGCACATCCATGGCCTTAGGGCCTATAACACTCCCCCTTGTGCGGTTCAATAATAAAATACAACTTTATACATAGTGCTTCTCATACAGTTCTTCAAATGTCGTTCTCCTTGATGACTTGTGTCGAAGTCCATTGCCTCATTAAAACTTTGAAAAGAAAAACCCCAGTGGGACAAAACCTTGGTACAACTCTTCACATGTAATACTTCACATGTTGTCTCGTACTTTACATGTAGTTCATCACATGCAATACAATCTTAAAAGACCAATGAGTCTAAGTTAATTTCCTCGTTAAAACTTCTTCAGGGAAAACCCAAAGGGACAAAACCTGAACTAAAGAAAAAGAGTACAATATTAATTAAACTTAGAACATAGTTGGATGTGTATACGTTGCCTCATTAAAACCTTGACAAGGAAAATCCAGTGGGATAAAACCTTGACGAAGGAAAAAGAGTACAACGTGACGGATGCAAGTAAAGGTGATCCGTTGCAGATGATCACTTTGCTCCGTTGAAGTTGACTAGTTGCTTCACAACTCCTAAAGCAGAAAATCCTCGTGGGAAAGACAATAGCCTTAGCTGAGAAATTACATTCCAGGTGTTTGTTGTTGTCTCATTAAAAATCTTGCCGAGTAACAAAACCCTGTGGGAAAAAGCAACCTCGGTGAAGTAAAATAGTTCAACACACTATTAGATGCTCCCCCGATGTCAGACAATTTTTACTAGTCTAATCCAGTCAGAAGAAGTTTATCACACTTTACTTTGGTGACTTGAATGTTTATATGACCTTGTTGTTGATTCTGGAAGTTACGTTGCTTAACAGACTATCGTGTTTCGTTTCTTTGATTCAGATATTTTCAGTAATATCAACACGATCTTTATGTCTTCAACGTTCAACATAGTTGATGCTTTTAGTGTTGTCTCGCTAAAAACATTATCGAGTAACAAAGCCCGTTGGGAAAAAATATTCTCAGTCGAAGGGGAAAAAGAGTACAACATAACTTCAAGTTAGAAGTGAAATATGTCAACATCATATTCTTGGATCCCCCCCCCTGATGTCGGCATTTCCCCTTGATTACTTTCAGAGTTGTTCCAGACAGTTTCTTTAGTCATGTACTTTTCGAAACTGAATATCAGTAATGACTTAGAAAATAGTCCACCATATCTCCCACTGATTACTTTTGTTGGACAAGAGATTATTGTTTCTTCATATTTAACAACATTTGGATTGCACTTTCATTAGCATTCCTTTTTATGTCTTTATAGGGATAAACCAAATTCATGTCAATGGTTATAAGTACATAATTACATTTACTATACCATTCCAATGACGTTGTGTTGGCGCTGAGCTATATCTAGCTAACAAGTTCACTGAGGATGTAACATTTGGTCGAGCACATTATGCTAAGTACAATAATGCGTCTATTATACTTAGATAAGGGAAGTTCATCTCCCAACACAACTTTGTCATGTTCCTTTAGACGAATTGGTCATTTATGTACATTTGAAACTCGACTAATCATGGGAGTGCTAGCAGGATGCATGTCCTTGTTAAATTTCCTGACAATGAACATATGAAAACTGGTGGAATAACATACCACAAGCTCCGTCTTCTAGTTCAGAATATAGATAAGATCGAGATTTCCCTGGATTTTCATCTCAAATTCGGATTTCAAATAGCTTTTAAGGTCTCTTATTACATCAAGAGTACCCATCATGTTTGTACCATCGACGTAGATAGCTCCAATTCCAAATCAGCAACTTTCTTGTGAATACACAAGTAAAAACAACTTGCTTGTCTATCCCCTCCAAATCAAATAGCCACTTAGACGGGTATACCACATCCGACTGATTGCTTTAATCTATAGGTGAGCATTTTATTTATATGTAAACGCACTCTATGGTTTAGAGTCACTTGATTTGGGCAACAAAATGCTATCAAGTACTTTCGTAAATATCTGTTATCTCTTAATTCTTTCAGAGATACGTAACAACCACACACATATGCTGCATTTCAAGTCCTTCTTAAATAACAAAGCTAACTAAGTAGCGGAACGCTATAACGTTCTTTAAAAGAGAACAATTCTAGGGCTTTGTGAGAAACCTCACGCCACAAGACGAGTCTTTATACTTTAAGACTGCTTTCTTCTCATTATGCTTTGAGAAAAATTAATCATGTATGTCAAATAGGCTTTACACTTGGTTCACTAGTGGAAAAAGGGCTATCTGAGGCACAAGGAAACAACACAGAATAGATATCGGGAAACCGCCACATATTGGACACGTTGCTGACTAAAGTCAAGTTGTCATTGTGGTTGGACTTTGGTTGACTTGTACAACGACATTCTAGTGTTTGTCCTTAACTAAAGTCAAATTGGCATACTAGTGTTTGTCCTGAGCGAGAGAGATGGTGTTTCTTCTTTGGATTGCGAGAGAGATTGAGAGGAGAAAAAAAAACCAGATGATTTGAGAAACCTACCGACCCTTACCTTCTTATTTTTAGACCTAAATTTTACGGTCACGGACTTCCTTTACATAGGGCCTAAGCCGGTCTAAGCCCAACATCCCATTTTTAAATCTAATCTATCTATTTATTGAACCGACCGTCCGGAAGGACCGGAGAGAGGGATCCCCTTTTACGACCACTTTTTTGTCAAATAAAACCTAACATAAAATTTCAAAGCCGTCCGGTTTTATTTTTCGTCATTTTTTCACGGAAGAAAATATCCCTACACTTAAAACCTACTTCCTTCATTGTTCTCATTTCTATTTCTTTTTGACCCAAAATTTCAGCTCTCACTATTAATTGTTTGGACTCATTCCTCCTCCGCCGACACCATTGCCAACTAGTACCACCGTCATAACCAGCACCACCAGCCTCAGTCGTCGCCGCTGTAACAACATTAATCACTTAATTTATTTCTTCCACCAACACCATCGCCACCACTATAACTAGCACCACCAATCAATCTGTCATTTAGCACCAACACCACCAATCATAATCAACACCACTACAATCAGTACCGCCACCGCCATTATTCATTCCTTCACCACTAACACCATTCTTTCCTTCACCACCATTGTATATAGCACTGCCATCACCGCTGCCACAAGGAAAACGCATAACCAGCACCAGCACCATAACCCGATAACTACAAGCACCACAGTTTGCTGTCTAATCTCATAGGTTATTCTAACTACCACCACTGCTGCTACTACAATGAGCAACACCTCCTCCGATACCACTGTTAGACGCATTTTTGTGTCTGAATTGTCCTCATTGTCTCTATTGTTGGTCTCGATTTCTGTACTAATTTTGGTGTTTTTATGTGTGTGTAGGTGTTTTTGGAGAAATACACTTGTGCGGAAAAAGTTGCTCAAAAAAAGTGTTATTTGGATCCCAGGAGAAAAGTGATAAAGGCACCCTCATTTTGGATAAGGGCACCCCCAAGGAGCCACCTGCTATTCACACCCCTGTTTTGGTTAGGGGGACACCATCTTCAACATTTCAAATTCAGTTTTGGCGGGAAAACTTTGCAGGCGACTGGCAGAATTAGGTTTCACGATTTGGAGGATTTTTAGAGAGACTCAAATGGTGAATTTGATTGGGTTTGTTCCTATGGGCTTAACAGACGTGGTGTGATAGTCGAAATCAATCCCGGTTGGACAGATAATCGTTGAGAGGGAAACGAGTTCACGGGAAGAATATCATGAAGCTGCGGGATTATCTGGATTCGGTTTGGAGAGATTCTGGTAAGATTCGATCGAAGATTTAGCTTGGTATGGTCCTGGTTTGACTAAACAGGACTGGTAAGTCAATTTGATTCGATAAACTTGGGCTGTATACGTGGATGTTACAAAACAGAGAGGGATACTTGCTCGGGAATTTCTGAGATATTCCGGGAAGGTTTTATGTGCCTGTAGCGTGTTTAACTTCTTCTAGGATGTGTAAGAATATTTGCAGCGTCTGTTATCTGCAAGAATACGCGTGAAAGTGAAAGATAAGGAAATAAAACCCGTGTATTGATGAAAGAATGAGGAGAGGATTATTCGCATTCAATACGAGATTTGATGAGCCCTGTCGAGTATAAAAAGAGGGATAGAGGTCACAGATGGGATGGAGAGTTTGGGAGGATTTGGTACGCTACAAGAGCCGGAAAATCAAGTTTCAGAGAAAGGAGTTCTGCTGCTGCACGTGAAGAACGTGAAGAATGGACTCTCAAGGACTGCCATTTTTCAACAAGAAAAGACTACTGGCGTGGTCGCAGCTTGTCGTAATGTACGCATTTCATATCTATCGTAGATCAGGCGGTGTTTGCAACAACTATAACTGTTGCAAACCCGATTTTCATCATTTCTCCTTTTGTTCATCATTTGTAAGCACCTTTGAGCAATAAAATCATATTTTGAGCGTGTTTCCAACATGATGAGCTAAACCCATCCTCCGGGCGATGGAGGAAGCCATTCTTCCAAAAGTTATGTGGTGAATTTTATTTATGCAATTCTTTTATGATTATTTGCACCGAATGCAAATTGAGTAAATGATTTTTATTAATTAGTTGTGTTTTCTCTTGATGAAGTATGCTTAGTTTAGGACTTTTGATACTTCATGCTTGCAATTAACAATTAATGTTTTGAAAATCTAATTTAGGCAATGATTAGAATCACATGATTTCTTTTGATTGGAGTTATATTGTCTAGAATTGCATGATAAACTTTAACACTAAATCACATGAATTTTGGTGAATGGTGAAATCCTAAACCCGCCTCTCCATAATTTTCACAAAACTTTATATTGAGTTTGTTATATTTTTGCTTTAAATATTAAGTCTAAAATCTGCTTTCACAAGTCTCAACGAACCTTTTACTACAACATCATTGATAAATATCATCAACCACCAAAACCGTAAACAGGATTGTGCAGTTCCTTCGAATGAACAAGATGAAGATATGCGACGAGTAAGTTTTTTTAATGTCGTTTCTACGTCATACGGAGCATAGGTAGAACTGCATGACGACTAGGTGTTGATGGTGGTTTTTAGATTAGGGTTGAAATCATAAAACCTTGCATCTGATGTGACGTCACTATGTAAGGAAACGGTATCGTGTGTGCTAACCTCTCCACCGGCATATTTATTGAGCCGTTCAATATACTTACATGAAATTTATCCAGACTGGTGAATGTAGCAACCATCCCAGATGTTCTGTAAATTTCGACGTCTCGCCTATATTCATTTAATATAAGTTCCTTTGAATGCCTTCTATTCTATGTTCTCCGGCTGAACCCTTAATGTTGATATGGCATGAGGATTTGTGTTCACTCGCAGCAGATTAGCACGAATTTCCAAGTATCAAGGATAAGGTCTTTGAATAAGGTATTCAATCAGAAAAAGCATGCTTCTCTCTGGCAATGAACTTAAAAGAACTCTATGTTAACACATAGAATTGAATCAATTGACCTGACTAGCATGCAGAACTTAGGGTTTTAAGCCTCGCGCATTATATTAGACCTTCCTTGTCGAAATTAAACCTAGGTAAACTAGGTAATTAATCCGCCATGGATTAGCAGGTGCAAAACCTTGCTCAAAATCAGAAACCAGGGAGCCGCAACAACAAAGGGAGGCGTGGCCATGCCTTAGGCCAACTGGCGCCACTTGCCATTGGCCACGCCCCTTTCCTAAACCGGCTGTATTTCTCTCGACCAATCGTGTTGCCTCAAATTAGCCACACGCACATAAGTTGTGGATGGGCCCATACTTGCCGGTCCCACTTGCCATCGACCAATCAGGTCGCTCTAAAGCTGCCACACTCTCACCAGAAGTGTAGACGCGCCTTATGTTTGGCCGCCCCTTTTTCTTTGCCAATCAAGTCGCTCTAAACTTTCCACCATACATTAAAGGCCTAACGCACCCTGCCGCGCCACCATACTAACTAGCAAGCCAAACGCGTCTTACCACAACAACATATTGATCGGCATGCCAACATGCCACTCTACCGCGGTAGCATGCCACTTTAGCCTTGGCCATGCCGCCAAGCCCTAATTCTTACCACGGCGCCAAATCCTAGCCTTGGCCACGCCGCCTAGCCCTAATTCTTACCACGGCGCCAAATCCTAGCCTTGGCCACGCCGCCAAGCCCTAATTCTTACCACGACGCCAAATCCAAGCATTGGCCACGCCGCCAAGCCCTAATTCTTACCACATCGCCAAATCCTAGACTTGGCCACGCCGCCAAGCCTTAATTCTTATCAAGGCGCCAAATCCTAGCCTTGGCCACGCCGCCAAGCCCTAATTTTGGCCACGGAGCCAAACCTTATCTTTGGCCATGCTACACAACCACATGCATGGCCATGCCATAACGCCACTGGCATGCCGCCATGCCACGGCTGCTAGTATGCCGCCATGCCACAACTACTAGGATGTTGTTATGCCATGCCACTGGCATGCCGCTATGCCACAGCTACTAACTTGCCGCTATGCCACGACTACTAGCATGCCGCTATGCCACGACTACTAGCATGCCGATATGCCGCGGCTATGCCATTAGCAGGCCGCTTTGCCATGGCTACGCCACTGGCATGCCTCTATGCCATGGCTCCACCAGGCGCTACTATGCCAATGGCACCACTTCGCTATACAACAAGATGCGGCCATAATTAATGGCCACTCTTCCTCATGAGATGCAATCTCAGCCATCCAAGTTCGCCACTAAACTGACGGACTTGCGGCAAGTCCCGGGCAACCCGCTACGCCTGGCGCCACTATGTTAATGGCTCCACTTTGTTACACAACAAAGATGTGGCCATAATCAACGGCTACCCTTCCTCATGAGATATAATCTCAGCTATTCAATTTCGCCACCAAACTGACGGACTTTTGGCAAGTTTTAGGCGGCCAACCAAGGCAAGCCTAATAACATCACATGCTATTTTCCTATGGCAAAGTCTATTTACTTTGACTTGCCACACATAGAAACCTGCAATACATTTTCCACGAAAACACTCGAGACATCAAACATGTCACAAACTGGGGGATACTCATCATGGTATTGGTCTAGCAGTTTATAGCGTGCGGCGTGCAATTCGCCCGTTACAAGAAAGTGTCATGAAATAGGACAATTAGTGGTGGTGAAAAGTAACGGTGTAGACAATTCATTTCCTTCATCAGGGAAGCGTAATGACTAACGGTTACATGAATTCACTTCCCTCATCATGGAAGGATAACATCTAACGGTTACACGTTACTCTATTCTTCCACCTCTCAATCGTTTCCACTTTCTACGAGACCAGGGTACGTTTCAATATGACTTGTACAAATAGGCTTCACCTATTTTCACCAAAGAACAAGTTTTGGTCGGCACCAATACAATATCTAGAAATCACCTAGTAGATTTCCATTCTGCTAACCAGTTCTACTTCCGATACAAGTCATAAACAACCACACCATCAGAATCAACGATTCTGGTCTCAACACTCTCTTTGCTTCCCTCCCTAAAACTAACCCTTCTCCTTCACTTTGTGACCGAAGCAAGCCTGGAATGGCCATTTCTTGGTTTAGGCCAGGATTGTACAGATTGATCTCTCGAATCAAAATTACTCCCGTGCAATACATTGTTTAGGGTTTAGATTCGTTTCTCATTCACACGCCCAAAATTACCAAAATCAGTAGAAATGGTTTCCACCCATAAACAATTGGCGACCACAATTGGAGGTCAAATCTCTCGGTTGCAACTCAATTTCCAGAAGATGGTCGGTCTTAGAACTGAGTCCGTGATCCCAAATTCCGCTCCGACTCTGCGAATGGCGATGTCTCTTTCCCCAACACGACACCTAATAGCGCAGCCGATGGAGGAATTCCAAGGTTGGCTAAATTGGCACGAGTTCAGGAAATCCATACAAGGAACATGGACCTGATGAAGGAGACGATAAACAACATACTTAACTGTCTTATCAGATTTACATCATATTTGAGCGGTTCACCCGCCCCGGGAATCCTAACATTGGGGACTTACTTCCGCATGATCATTCTCAAGTCAACACCTTCACCACCAATCAGAGATCGGTGAACCAAGAAGCAGCCGCATTGGTGGAAATTTTATGCGAACTCCTGCACCTTTCAAAGGACCAGCGAGTGGAGACATTTACTGCGATTAATCAAATAGCCATAGATGCGTGTGTGGTTCCTTTACGCTCGGAGGCTTCAATAATGTCAGAAATGTCCGTCAACAATGTCACATTTAATGAAGACGACATGATGGTAGAAGAGGGACATAATCGAGCCATGCACGTCACTGCTCGCATCAAGGATTCAGAGTTCAAAAGGGCCCTTATCGACATGAGGGCGTCCTCCAATATTATTATTCTCAGAACACTCAGGACATCCAAGGTGCGTCCAACTAAAGTTGTACGATATCCTACCATGATGAAAGATTTCGAAGGCAACCTAAACAGCACGTATGGATACATCAACTTGAATCTGTCGGTAGGACCAATTCTGTCGAAGGTAAAGTTCGAGGTAATCGAAAAGGAGCCAGACTACCACATGATATTGGGAAGACCGTGGCTCCACGATAACAAGATCATTCCTTCAACATATCACCAGTTCCTAAAGATCATGTTGAATGAATAAGTTATTCGCATTCCCGCGTCATTATCTCCTTATGCACCAATCTGTGGTATGGAGATGTTTGAACCAAAGGAAAATTTGCAGGACTCGTCAGGAAAATTTCTCTGCACTCCACTCTCGACATGGATATCAATCGAAGAAGAGGACACACTCACATCTCTTCACCAAGAGACTCAATCTCGCGCCATCCCTCCAAAACAAAAGCACGCCAATTTCCCCTCATCAAACGGAAATATGACTCTTGCTCATACCAAGCGGGAACGGACTTTTATTGCAAGTCACGACGAAAAAGGGAAAACCGTATATCGGCGCCACTGTTAGTAAATTCAGGGGAGACTACCACCCGGTCTCTACGCCTAATGGAATGCAATCACAGCGGCGAGCCACAAGAGGAGGTCCCGGATGCACCACGACAACTACAGGACGGAACCAACTCCACCACTGATGAACTCGAAGTTGTCAACATCGGAAGTGAGGAATCTCCACGTACTGTCTCCATCATCTCAACCCTATGTGCTGACGAACGCGAAAAACTTGTGGACCTTCTTAAGGAATATCAAGATGTATCACGTGGACGTACGAGGAAATGCCTGGCCTGGATGAGAAACTGGTCACTCACCATCTACATATAATACCCGGATCCAAACCGGTCATACAATCTCCGAGACAGTTCAGGCACGATGTGGAAGAACAGATCAAGACCGAAGTTCAAAAATTACTAGCCGCTGGTTTCGTTAAACCAATTTACCATCCCACCTGGTTGGCCAATGTGGTTCCAAGAAAGAAGAAGAACGTCCAAATCAAAGTCTTTGTGTTGACTTTAGGGATCCGAACAAATGCTTGCCCCAAGGATGATTTTCCTCTCCTAACATTGATATCTTTGTAAACGCTACCGGTGGACGCGATGTTCTATTTCATGGACGGAGTACATCGGCTACAACCAAATAAAGATGTACGAGCATGACGCAAGTAAGACAACTTTTCGAACTCCTCTTGGAAACTTTTAATATACCGTGATGCCTTTCGGTTTGAAAAATGCTGGCGCCACCTACCAACGCACCATGACTGCAATTTTCCATGATATGATGCATAAGCAAGTTGAAGACTACTGATAGGTGTCTAAAACACCTTAATATTTATCTATTGTTTATGATTTCTTTGCTCAGTTTTCTTGTAAAATATGTATCTAATGGTTGTTTTTGAGTATTTAGGTACTTTGGAGTCATTTGGAATAAAAGAAGAAGAAATAGCGCAAAAGTCTCATCTCATGTGCAACTTCTCTTGGAGACGGATTATTTCTCATTATTTGCTTTTATTTCTTCATCTCTGTCTGAAAAGTATTTCGGCTTTAGTGATGCAAATTTAAAAGCACGCTACTTTAGTGATGAAGAGAAATTGAATAAAGGAAGTAAATGGGGAAGTAAGAGACGAGCTGCTGTTGGTGGAAGAATTCGAAGAAAGAGCAAAAGCGTCAATTCTCATGTGCAACTGCTATTGGGAGCGGATCCGAGACAAGGCAAGCCAAGGATAAGGGGTTGCCAGCTCCAGTTGGTGGTCTGTATTATTTTAATGGGTGCAAATATCCAAATCAAATTTTACGACTGGGATTAGGTCGAGTTGCTTCTCGACAACTCAATTTTCTTTTACTCCTCATTAATTCATGTCCTCTTAAAACAAGAATGGAGGCGCCATGCTATGAGAAATCAGGGGAAGAGTAATTGAAGGGATGATAGTGTCTGTGGTGGCCGAGAGTTCAAACAAAGAAGAATACACAAGAGATGGTGGTTCATTTGCCTAAGAAGAAACATGAATTAGGGTTTCGTGAGTAAACAAACAAACACACAAGTCCAGTTTCTTCTCAACACCGGCAAGCCATGAAGAATAAGAAGCGATCAATGGGCCAAAATCTCAAAACCAGGGACCCATGGTCAAGAGAGAATTTGAGACAAGAATGGAATAAGAGCAATCAAAGAATGGGCTCTAGACATCAAGAACCGAGGTAAACCAGGGACGAATGACTGGCCAATATGATGTAGCTCTTGTCGCCACTGGTTAGCCATAGTTTTGAGTATGTGCAGAAGAGTTAGTCTGCCATATCTTCTTGCAAGCACAAGGGATCTGTCGTCATTGTTAACAAGGGTTCCTGTAGTCGTGTTTGACAAAATTGAAGTTTGTAATGGCAGCTGCGAAGGGGACTAAAATTAAGCTGTAGCAGATGGAATTTGTGTGCATCTGGATTTTAATGTGATCAGGGAAAAAGGGAGTGGACTTTGTGTTGCTGCAGAATTGAATGGAATGAATGAATGCTATGTAGATTTTTGCAGCAGTTACAGGGATGGATGTTAAGCCTGAGCATAGCTAAGGTTGCAGGTGCAATGGAGCAGTAGGGAATGATTTAACAGGCATTGCAGCTACAAAAGTGGACTTGTTGGTGAACTGTGTTGGAGTTGGACATCAGTTTTATGGAGATGTGGATTGGATATGTTGGTGATTGAAGCTGCAGTTTCTGATGGTGCTTTACAACTAAAATGGTGAGCTGGGAATGTGCTGGTATTGCAGGAGATATGGATACTGGAGGTATGATGCAGCTGGAATGGCTAGGTTGCTGGAGTGGAGTGCTGCTGCAAATGGAAGTGACTGAATGAAAAGTGAAGAGGCTACGCTGGTCAGAATTGCGAGAGCTATATAATGGGTTTGTAATGCGATTATATGCGGCTTGATTGAAGCTACTGAAGGGGAAGGAAATGCTTATACAGAGCCATCATGGTGCGTCAGGCAGAGGTTGGCTCATGCAACGCATGCTACGGCATGTGCAAATGCCAAAGCAACTCGGCTCGATCGATTCCGACTCGTTTCTTACTTGTGACATCACCGAGTCGAGTTAGCTGAATCGGTCGACTTTCCGAGTTTACTGGTTGACTTAATCATGGACCGGTGATTGTTGACTTTCCAGTCATCTGAGATGTTTCCCGGTCACTCTTCCGGCCACTTTATGGGACTTCCGGCGACCACTTTTGGGGGCATATTTTCTTAATGGGTTTTTCTCACACATGGGCTTGAGGACTTCTATCTATTGGACCTTTGAAGATTAGACCTAATTTTGGAACAAGATGAGCTATAAAAGAGAAGTCTTTCTACAACTTTGGGACATGAGGTATCACGTATTTTTACTTGGAGTTTTTGGGAGAGAGCCGCAACTAGGGTTTGCTTTCGTTTTTATCTTCTTTATTTTATTTGAATTGTTATTATGATGATGAACTCCATACTTATGAGTAACTAAACTATTTTTGATTAAGGGTGATTTCAAAGCCAGAAATATGAACCTATAATGATATGCAATAGCTCGTTTTCTCGCAAGTTTAGTTATTGTTTGATTTCTACCATGCTAATAATGTTTATGGATTGTTTGTCAATTGTTTAAGTTCGAAATTAAATAATTGATTCATAGTCTTATTGCAAGTAGCAATATGTGGGTATTAATGATGGGATTTTGTTAAATGCCCATATGTAGAAATTGACACTAGTAGGTGATTCATGCTTTTGAACTCATCACTAGGAGCAACCTTATCTCACAAAACTTAAAGCATTTGTTTAAGTCACTCCTAGAGAGCGTACTTCTAGAAACTTGGCAAGTAGAATCCGATAGTCGAGCGCTTAGGTATCCGGTGAACTTAGGGGATAATAACGGGATAGTTGAGCATACTAATTATCCTAGGGTTGTTAGTAACAAGATAATGCGAATAACTACTATATATCGATTTGGTTTATGTTTCGTGGTCGAGAATGATTCCTTAATCAATTCCATCTCATAATTGAATACATATTTACAATTTTCAGAATTTTTCAATCACAAAATCATCTTTGCTAAGAGTATTTGCATAACAACTTTTACTTCATACCTCCCTTGGGACGAATCTGCTTTCATATATTACTTGCTAGTGTAAAGAGAAGTAGAAAAATATTATTTGCGAGTTAACACCTCGTCGAAATTGGCGCCGCTGCAGGGGAGGCAGTAGCAAGTTTAGTTGTTATTTTTATTCTTAGTTGTTACTTTTACTTTTATTTTGAATTTCAGTTTACTTATTCAACCTCTTAAAATCTGATTTTCGGTACTATTTCTTTGGTGAATGAGTGGAGAGGGCAGACCAAGTCCAATTGGTATACGTCTTCGTTCGGGCACTTTACTTAAAAACTTCATTCGAGCAGTGAACACTCCACTTCCTCCTAGTTCTTCACCCAACGAATTCTCGTATTCAGACAAAGAGGAAGACAACACAATGGGAGATCAACCACCTGCTCCAAGAACACTCAAGGAGATCACTTCTCCAAACATTGACTAGCAGCCTTTATGTATTCAGCTAAATGGAACCATTGAGTTGAAGCCGCAACCGATTCACTTGCTGCCCAAATTCAAAGGTTTAGCGGAGAGGATCCTAATCGTCACTTACAACAATTCCATCATGTTGTGACTAGTTTGAAGCAAGCAAATGCGGATGCCGATATGGCTATGATGACAACTTTTCCTTTCTCCCTTATAGATGCTTGCAGGAGAGTGGTTCTTTTGCTTACCCTCCGAAGTATAACCACATGGAATGTAATGAAGAAGTTGTTCCTTGAGAAGTATTTCCCAGCATCAAAAGCAGCAGTGATTCGCAAGGAGATATGTGGTATTAGACAAGTATCGGGGGAGACTCTCTATGAGTATTGGGAGCGCTACAAGAAGCTTTTAGCTAGCTGTCCACACCACCAAATCAGCGATCAACTCATTATTCAATACTTTTACGAGGGCTGCTTTCGAATGATAGAAATTTGATCGATGCCGCAAGTGGTGGTGCACTCACCAACAAAACCATTCTTTGAAGCTACAAGCTTGTTAGTGAATATGGCCGCAAACACTCAACAATTCTACACTAGGGGTGAACAAATGGTAAGGAAAGTGAATGAAGTTGGCGATTCTCCACACATGGAACAGGAGGATGGGTAACATGGAGAGGATGATGCAACAAATACCAACAGGCCGTCATACCATCATTACACACCGAAGATGTTGAGCAAGCAAGTGCTATGTACCAAAATCAGCAAAGGCCGAGGTATGATCCGTACTCAAACACATATAATCCCGGGTTGGCGTGATCATCCCAATTTCATCTACGCCAACAAGCAAGCTCGCAAAGAAATCCTACTTTCAATCAACAAGGAGGGTACCAATTCATGCAAAGACCACAACAAGAAACTCAAGGTACAAGTGTGGATGACAAGTTTACTTTTATGATACAAAGTATGCAAGAGATTTCAAAGACAATGCAAGGGTTCAATTAATTCCAGCAAGAAATCCGAGATGGCTATGAGAGATGTGCAAAACCAAGTTAGTCAATTGGCTAATGATATGAATCAACTCAAGGCACAAGGATCCGGAAAACACCCTTCGCAATCACCGAATCATAAAGAGAATGCCAATGCTATTGAGTGCAAGTGGGAAGCAAGTAGAGAAGCCGACAATATTACCGGTATCCCATGAACCTGATTTGAAGAAAGAAGAGGGTGAAACACCCCTAAAAAGGCCGACCCGGTAACAAATTCTAACTCTAAAACTCGTGTTTCTACTTATGCTACTCCTCCGCCTTTTCCTAGCAGGTTTGCAAAGCCGAACAAGGAGACATTGTACCAAGATATTTTGGGAGATCTTTAAGAAGATTGAAGTGAACATTCCACTCATTGAGGCGATAAGGCAGGTTCCTCGCTATGCAAAGTTCTTGAAGGAATTGTGCACTAACAAACACAAATTGACCGGTAATGAGGTAATGAGTGTGGGGGAAAATGCTTCGGCATATCTTCAAAAGAAACTTCCACCTAAGTTGAAAGATCCTGGTAGTTTCGCCATACCATGTACTATTGGTACAATCAGGTTTGAACGTTCTTTGCTAGATTTAGGAGCATCCATAAATGTTATGCCTGCTTCCATTTATGAATCCTTGAAACTTGGACCTCTTAAGAATACCTATTGTTATACAACTTGGCCGATAGATCTAATACTTAACCGAAATGGGTTATTGAAGATGTTTTGGTGCAGGTTAATCAACTCATATTTCCGTGGATTTCTATGTTCTTGACATGATGGATGAAGATTCCAAAATTTGATCGCTATCGTATCGTCAAAAATAAATTACACTTTCTTACTACTCAAAATATAAATATAGCAAGGGCAAGAAAGGATCGTTCCCACAGAGAGGACTAAGGTTGTCAAATTGTTTTGGTTTCCTATAAATAACACCGGGGGTTTTCTGATTTTTATATACTAAAATAAAATAAAAGCAAATGAAGAAAAGTAAACAAATAAATTCAAAGATGTGAAGCATTGGTTAAGGATTTCGTTTTCATTCACAAACATGTTTTCAACACAAAAACTAGAAATGATATTTTAATATCAACTTTTATCAAAGGCCCTAGAATACCTTGATCGCAAGTATTTCCCGCAAATATCCTCTTGTCATCAACAAACACATTAAAAGATGTGAATATGAATTCTATCTTAGAGAACAACCTAACGTGTAAAAGCACTAATCAAGTTTAATTCCCTAGATGCGTTAAGTTCTATGAAATCGGACCAATCAAAGCAATCGAACGTGTAAAAGCACTAATCCGATTTAACAAAGGTTATGACTCACTTGTGACTAGTAGGATATATCACTACAAGCACTACCCACAATTATGCTACTTGCAATCAGAAATTTATCACTTTTGCGTATAACAAACTCTAATATATCAATAGAGATGAAAGTAAACTCAATCGATTCGCGACTCGATCAAACAAGCATTCAAATCATGTAACAATATTAATTGTGAATTATAAACGATAAAGCATGGAGACAAAACTAATTTATTGAACAAAAAATCATGTTTGGAAATCCAACTCATCCATAACCAAAAGAAAACTAGGTACTCATATTCATGGAGTTCATAACAAGAAGGAAGAGAAAACTATCATGTTTCTAAACCCTAGACAAAAGTAGAGGCAAAAGATAAAAGAGATGATAAAGATAATAAAGAGATTTCTTTTTATAGTGTTTCCATTCCCTAGACTAGGTCGCACCTATCCTCTGCCAAAAGCCAAAGAGTCGACAAGTCCATTAGCCAGCCCAAAAAAACAGGGTCCAACATCCGAGTCACTAAATGGATCGGCGAGTCAAATCGTCGTGCTCCGATTCCGCCGAGTTCAAATCGATTACGAGGTATTTCCAAACTTGTTCTAGGTTCAATTATAGCTCCTACCCTGCAGGCCTAATATACATCAAATTCAAACCATTCCAGCAGACCTTTTCTAGCTTCAATTCATGCATTCTGTTGCAGCACATTTGTCTCCATAGTTTCACCAAATTCTTAACTTCGTATTGCCTTAGTTCAAATTGCAGTTTATTGTGCAATTCCCATTTCTGCAAAGATAAACTCCATCTCAAGTTCAACCATTCCCGTAGCCTTCTTGCATAGCATTCATACATCCCAGCCAATTCCTCCAGCAGCAGTAATACATCCACCATTTAGCATTTCAATTTCCTCTGTAACAACATCGTCAGTTCGTCAGCTCAAATCAACAACATCATCTTTACTGTCTTCATCTTACAGGCAACAACTCTATACCACTCTTAGTGCCATGTTCATAGCAAGAAACTCAATTTCTTCTCCATTTCAAACTATAGTGACAACACAATCAGACTCCTTTTAATGTACTGCACTTAGCTTCACCAGTTCCATTCTTCATATTGCGAAGAACCACAACCCTTTGTCCTTCTCTGTAAAATGCCAAATGCTATTCACCAACTCCATCGCGGTTAACTCCACCATCTTCCCAGGGCAGTGACCACCAACACAACCAGAAACCCATTGCAGCAAAGTGCAGTTTCAAACACAAAATCCTCAATCTACGCCATAACCCGTAGTTTGATCCCTAGCCACCGTCACATCAAGTACCGTCTGACATGCATCTAATTTGCATCTTCACCGCTTGTTCCTAGCACTCAACGGTAATTACAAAAGACCACGATTCTTGAGATCCCATTCAACACAACCACCGCAACTCGTTCCAACAATCTCCCCGAATTCTTCGTCTCCACACTCCGTCAGTCCCTTGTTTCGCACCAACAACAACATCATATCAGCTTCAGTCTCATGAGTTCTTCCATATTTACCTCGAGCCACGATGACCAACCAACGAACCAATTTTTGTTCACCTGCAAGTCAAGCCCAGCTCAACTGCATTTGGTACATGAACCTAAGCATTCATCTAATACTTGAACTGCAACTCAACTATCACAGTTATCAGCACCATCAACATCTTCGATTCTACATCATCATGAATCCCAACATCACCGCAATGCATCCGCATCCCTCAAGCCATTCCGCCTTGTAGCCTTCACGACCCACCATGTCAAGACCTACAGTACCACACCGCTCTTCCATGACAATCACCCGATGAGCGGCTCATAATCACCACTACAATCAACTTCTCTATCTTCCGAAAATCATACACACAACACCCATATCTCAATGGCAACTACACCTTCATCTCTGATACAAACCCAACAGATTCTTCATAAACTCTCAATCCAACAAAAACCCATCTTTTGATTCATTACGAAACTTCATTTTATTTGCCTTCTCAGCCAACAACAACCCATCTCAAATCTTGACCGAAACCCATGTCTAATTTTCTCTATTTCAAACCCTGGATATCAGTATCATCTTCTTTATCTAAGCTTCAACCATCTCTATCTCTAAAATAGAT
Organism: Papaver armeniacum; assembly: GCA_023531295.1. Taxonomy (NCBI): domain Eukaryota; kingdom Viridiplantae; phylum Streptophyta; class Magnoliopsida; order Ranunculales; family Papaveraceae; genus Papaver; species Papaver armeniacum. Next base: position 44,127 of record JAJJWW010008723.1, on the reverse strand, counting down.
TTCAAGAAGAACCCTAACCTCAATCGTGTTCAAACTGAACTTAATTCGAACCCAAATCCATATCAAACCCATCTTAGTTTCAACAACCAACATCTTAAATTTCTTCTCATACTCTGAATTGCTCCATCTCTGTCGATCTCTCTTCTCTGAAGCAGCCATCCCTGTTCTTGTGTTCTCTAAATTTCTAGTGCAATGATTGGGAGAAGATAACTCTTAACAATTTTAGGTCCAAGGTAATGATGAAAATTTATATCGGCACCCGTAACGCTGATAAGGGCTGCCATAGTGATTCATTCTCAGTAAACTGTTGGTTCTGGGGAACCGATAGGCGTAATCTCTGATGTTGCTCATAACTTTCTCATACAACGTCGGAACGACTTCATTCTTCCGCCGTTGGCTTCATATTTTGGTTCTCTTCAAGATGATTGAGAAGAAATCCTGGAATTAAGCAAGTTCCACGTCCTTTTGCTCCAATGACTCCAAAACACCTAATAACACTCAAAAGCAAACATAAGATACATAATTTACAAGAAAACTCGCAAAGAAAGCATAAATACTAAATATAAAATTAGGTGTTTTAAACACTTATCAATTCACCATCGTCTACTCCCTTGTTGTTGGGTAGACCATTCATGAGAACCGCTAGAACAAAGATAGATGTTTTTAAAGGCGCCTTAACTATGGAATTTGATGACGAAGTCATAAGTTTCAATATCTTTGAGGCTATGAGATATCCTAGTGATGTGCATTCCTTTTTTTCAATTGATATTATTGATTCTCTAGCTCAACAGATTTTTGAATTCAATGGTGAAGATGCTTTAGAAAACACCATAGTGGAAGGTTTAGGTTATGGGAAATACAAAGACCTTGAAAGTGAATTGTCTATTTGTGATGAACTTAAGGAGGCTTTTTTAGCTCTTAACTCATTAAAAGAAGTTCCACAAAAAGTATAATGCGTCTTATGTTTCTTTGTCGCACTAATGAGAAACTTTTACCATCGATTGTGCAGGCACCTATTCTTGAGTAGAAAACTCTTCCTGATCACCTCAAATACGTATATTTGGGTGATAAGGAAGAGTTGCCGGTGATCATTGCCAAAGACCTTACCAATGTGCAAGAGGAGAAACTTGTTCGAGTGCTAAGAGAGTACAAGTATGCCATTGGGTGGACCATTGCCGATATCAAAGGAATCAGTCCTTCCACATGTATGCACCGAATACTTCTTGAGGAGGGGGAAAACCAACAAGAGAAGCTCAACGTCGCTTGAACCCTCCGATGATGGAAGTAGTCAAGAAAGAAATCCTGAAGTTGTTGGATGTCGGGGTTATCTATCCCATATCCGATAGCAAATGGGTGAGCCCGGTTCAAGTCGTTCCAAAGAAGTCCGGAATCACGGTGGTGAAAAACGAAGATAATGACTTGGTTCCAACTAGAATCCAGACCGGTTGGAGAGTTTGCGTTGACTACCGAAAGCTCAACTCTACCACCCGAAAGGACCATTTTCCCTTACTATTTATTGATCAAATGCTTGAAAGATTGGCTGGACACTCTCACTTGCTTTCTTGACAGTTTTTTTGGTTATAACCAGATTGTAATAGCTCCGGAAGATCAAGAAAAGACGACGTTTACTTGTCTTTTTGGCACTTTTGCGTATAGACGTATGCCATTTGGCTTGTGCAATGCTCCAGCCACTTTTCAACGTTGTATGGTAAGTATATTTTCAGATTATGTGGAAAGCATCATAGAAGTGTTTATGGATGATTTTAGCGTGTATGGTGATTCTTTTGACAAGTGCTTAGATAACCTTACACTTATTCTTAAACGATGCGTAGAAACTAATCTTGTGCTTAATTGGGAAAAGTGTCACTTTATGGTGAATCATGGGATTATACTAGGCCATGTTATATCCTCTAAGGGGTTAGAAGTGGACAAGGCTAAGATAGATTTGATTCGAAACTTACAATACCCCACAACTGTGAGGGATGTTCGCTCTTTTCTTGGTCATGCAGGTTTTTATAGGAGATTCATCAAGGATTTCTCCAAGATTGCAATGCCCCTGTGTAGACTTTTGCAGAAAGATGTGGCCTTTGATTGTGATAAGGAATGCAAGGTAGATTTTGACACCTTGAAAGAGTTGTTGACTACCGCACCAATCATCAAACCACCGGACTGGAGCAATCCATTTGAGTTGATGTGCGATGCAAGTGATTATGCCGTTGGAGCCGTGTTGGGACAGCGAGATGGTAAAGTTCCATATGCCATTTATTATGCTTCTAAAACTCTCAACGGTGCACAAATCAACTACTCCACTACTTAAAAGGAGCTCTTGGCCATAGTATTTGCACTAGAGAAGTTTCGATCTTATGTGGTGGGTACAAAGGTGGTGGTTTTCTCCGACCATGCTGCACTTCGATACTTGCTCACAAAGAAGGATGCTAATCCAAGGCTCATAAGGTGGATTCTTCTTCTTCAAGAGTTCAACTTGCAAATCAAGGACAAGAAGGGCGTTGAGAATAATCGTAGCGGATCATTTAATCAGATTGGTTGTGTCCGAAGAAGCAATTCCTTTGCATGATAGCTTCCCGGATGAACAACTCTTTGCGGTTGTTGGCACAACTCCATGGTACGCTGATATTGTTAACTTCTTGGTGACGGGACAAGTACCTAGTTCCATTCTACGTTTTAGAAACACAAGCTCAAGAAGATTGCTAAGCAATATATATGGGATGAACCTTATTTGTGGAAGCATTGCTCCGATCAAATGATCCGCAGGTACGTACTCGAATCTGAGTTCCAATCAATTCTGAATTTTTGTCACTCATATGCTTGTGGTGGCCATTTCGGATCCAAGAGGACAGCCCTCAAGGTTCTCGAAAGTGGTTTTTATTGGCCTACATTTTTTAAGGATGCATATTTATTTTGTAAGGCTTGTGATAGGTGTCAAAGGACAGGCAATCTAGGTGCTAGAAACCAAATTCCGCAAACACCAATTCTCGCTGTTGAGATTTTTGATGTTTGGGGTATCGATTTTATGGGGCCTTTTGTGAATTCCAATGGGAAATTTTATATACTTCTTGATGTAGATTATGTTTCTAAGTGGGTGGAAGCTAAGGCCACCCCTACTAATGATTCTCAAGTTGTCTCTGCGTTTGTCAAGGAACATATCTTTTCTAGATTTGGCACACCTCGAGTGGTGATTAGTGATGGAGGGTCGCACTTCAAGAGATCCTTTCACGCTCTTCTAAAGAAGTATAATATTTCTCATAAAGTTGGCACACCGTATCATCCACAAACGAGCGGTCAAGCTGAAATTTCCAACCGGGAGATTAAGTCCATCTTAGAGAAGACGGTGAACGTCACAAGGAAGGATTGGAGTTATAGACTCAATGACGCTTTGTGGGCCTATAGGACAGCTTACAAGACACCCATCGGTATGTCTCCTTTTAGGTTTGTCTATGGTAAACCTTGCCATCTTCCCGTCGAACTTGAACACAAAGCTTATTGGGCTATCAAGGTATGTAATATGGAATTAGATGCAGCTGGTGAACATAGGAAACTTCAACTTTTCGAGTTAGAAGAGATACGTAATGATGTATATGAAAGTTCACGCATTTACAAAGAAAAGACCAAGGCTTTCCATGATAAAATGATTTCCCGAAAGAGTTTTGAAGTAGGACATAAAGTTTTTTTATTCCATTATCGTCTTAAATTGTTTAAGGTAAACTTAGGTCCTATGGGTTGGACCATTTGTTGTTACTAATATGTTTGTGCATGGTGCAAATGAAATCATTAGTACCAAAACAGGGTTGGTTTCCAAGGTCAACGGCCATCGTTTGAAACCATACTATGAGCAATTTGTGACGGAGAATCAAGATATGGTCACATTGAGTGATCCACTCCCTCTGGAGGAGTAATTGGAGCCGAAAGTCGGGTGACGAATTTAAACCAAGCGCTAAGTGGGAGGCAACCCATCGGTTTTGTATCTTTATCTTTATCTTTTTATTTTTAAGCGTTTTATCTTTATTTTCTTGTTTTGCATATCATTTGCGAAATTTCCCACCTTGAACTTTACTTTGAATGAATAAATTTTACATTGAGGACAATGTAAAGTTTAAGTGTGGGGGAGCATTTATATGTTTTAGAGTTTGTTGCCTTTAAAAAAAATAGAAAAAGAAAAAAAAATTGTTTTATGAACTCCGAAATCTAGAAACTTGTGCCTTTAGGATGTCACTACCAACATAAGTTGATGGAACCATCTTGGTTACATGAGTTGAGGAACCCATTAACTAAAAGGACGGACAAAGCTAATGTGTTAGAAATAATATGAAAGTTGTTACCATATCTCAGAATATCACCATATTACCTTCTGTTTTTATTTTTTGCAATCTTTTTGTTTCTCGATCTAAGTGATTTGGTGGGTCACTAACATCGAATTATTATTACTGCTAGGATGAAATAGAGTGATTGAGTTACTAAAAAAAAAAAAAAGACCCGACCAACTAGATCAACCGTAGTATATATGAAAAAAAAAAAGAATGACACTTGGATATCGCAATATGTGTGTGTTCTCCCTATCTCCGTCGCCTAAACAAGCGTGGAATGCAGGATCCCCTCATCAAACGGAAATATGACTCTTGCTCATACCAAGCGGGAACGGACTTTTATTGCAAGTCGCGACGAAAAAGGGAAAACCGTATATCGGCGCCACTGTTAGTAAATTCAGGGGAGACTACCACCCAGTCTCTACGCCTAATGGAATGCAATCACAGCGGCTAGCCACAAGAGGAGGTCCCGGATGCACCACGACAACTACAGGACGGAACCAACTCCACCACTGATGAACTCGAAGTTGTCAACATCGGAAATGAGGAATCTCCACGGCCTGTCTCCATCATCTCAACCCTATGTGCTGACAAACGCGAAAAACTTGTGGACCTTCTTAAGGAATATCAAGATGTATCACGTGGACGTACGAGGAAATGCCTGGCCTGGATGAGAAACTGGTCACTCACCATCTACATATAATACCCGGATCCAAACCGGTCATACAATCTCCGAGACAGTTCAGGCACGATGTGGAAGAACAGATCAAGACCGAAGTTCAAAAATTACTAGCCGCTGGTTTCGTTAAACCAATTTAACATCCCACCTAGTTGGCCAATGTGGTTCCAGTAAAGAAGAAGAACGTCCAAATCAGGTGCTGTGTTGACTTTAGGGATCTGAACAAATGCTGCCCCAAGGATGATTTTCCTCTCCCTAACATTGATATGCTGGTAAACGCTACCAGTGGACGCGGTATGTTCTATTTCATGGACGGGTACATCGGCTACAACCAAATAAAGATGTACGAGCATGACGCAAGTAAGACAACTTTTCGAACTCCTCTCGGAAACTTTTAATATACCGTGATGCCTTTCGGTTTGAAAAATGCTGGCGCCACCTACCAACGCACCATGACTGCAATTTTCCATGATATGATGCATAAGCAAGTTGAAGACTACTGATAGGTGTCTAAAACACCTTAATATTTATCTATTGTTTATGATTTCTTTGCTCAGTTTTCTTGTAAAATATGTATCTAATGGTTGTTTTTGAGTATTTAGGTACTTTGGAGTCATTTGAAATAAAAGAAGAAGAAATAGCGCAAAAGTCTCATCTCATGTGCAACTTCTCTTGGAGACGGATTATTTCTCATTATTTGCTTTTATTTCTTCATCTCTGTCTGAAAAGTATTTCAGCTTTAGTGATGCAAATTTCTGTCTGAAAAGCACGACAGCTTTAGTGATGAAGAGAAATTGAATAAAGGAAGTAAATATGGGAAGTAAGAGACGAGCTGCTGTTGGTGGAAGAATTCGAAGAAAGAGCAAAAGCGTCAATTCTCATGTGCAACTGCTATTGGGAGCGGATCCGAGACAAGGCAAGCCAAGGATAAGGGGTTGCCAGCTCCGATTGGTGGTCTCATTATTTTAATGGGTGCAAATATCCAAATCTGTACGGACAGACCTGATTAGGTCGAGTTGCTTCTCAGACAACTCAATTTTCTTTTACTCCTCATTAATTCATGTCCTCTTAAAACAAGAATGGAGGCGCTGCTATGAGAAATCAGGGAAGAGTAATTGAAGGGATGATAGTGTCTGTGGTGGCTGAGAGTTCAGAAACAAAGAAGAATACACAAGAGATGGTGGTTCTGTTGCCTAAGAAGAAACATGAATTAGGTTTTCTATGGAGTAAACAAACACACAAGTCCAGTTTCTTTCACTGAACCATGAAGAATAAGAAGCTGATGCCAAAATCTCAACACCGGCAAGCCATGGTCAAGAGAGAATTTGAGACGGGAAAGCGATCAATGGGCTCTAGACATCAAGAACCGAGGTAAACCAGGGACGAAGAAGGTGCTGATGCCGTAATCTCTATGAGCTATGTAGGAGAATCAAAGTTTCATGTTTCAGATCAAGAATGAGCATTATAAGAGCAATAAGAAGAATGGGTTTGGTGTGTATGAATTCACGAATGCAGGGAAGGAGATTTTGAGCTTAAAATCAACAACAAATTCACATCTCCATCAATAGCTCAAAACTGCACATATGGTGTTTGGGAAAAGTCCTGAATGACTGGCCAATATGATGTAGCTCTTGTCGCCACTGGTTAGCCATAGTTTTGAGTATGTGCAGAAGAGTTAGTCTGCCATATCTTCTTGCAAGCACAAGGGATCTGTCGTCATTGTTAACAAGGGTTCCTATAGTCTTGTTTGACAGAATTGAAGTTTGTAATGGCAGCTGTGAAGGGGACTAAAATTAAGCTGTAGCAGATGGAATTTGTGTGCATCTGGATTTTAATGTGATCAGGGAAAAAGGGAGTGGACTTTGTGTTGCTGCAGAATTGAATGGAATGAATGAATGCTATGTAGATTTTTGCGGCGATTCTGAGGATGGATGTTAAGCTTTGAGCATAGCTAAGGTTGCGGTGCAATGGAGCAAAGAGGGAATGATTTAACAGCATTGCAGCTATAAAAGTGGACTTGTTGGTGAACCGTGTTGGAGTTGGACATCGGTTTTATGGAGATGTGGATTGGATATGTTGGTGATTGAAGTGCAGTTTACGATGGTGCTTTACAACTAAAATGGTGAGTGGGAATGTCTTTGGTATTGCGGGAGATGTGGATACTGGAGGTATGATGCAGCTGGAATGGCTAGGTTGCTGGAGTGGAGTGCTGCTGCAAATGGAAGTGACTGAATGAAAAGTGAAGAGGCTACGCTGGTCAGAATTGCAGGGAGCTATATAATGGGTTTGTAATGCAGTTATATGCAGCTTGATTGAAGCTACAGCAGGGAAGGAAATGCTTATACAGAGCCATCATGGTGCAGTGCAGAGGTTGGCTCATGCAACGCACAGCTCTGGCATGTGCAAATGCCAAAGCAACTCAGCTCAGTCAGATTCTGACTCGTTTCTGACTTGTGACATCACTGAGTCGAGTTAGCTGACTCGGTCTGACTTTCCGAGTTGACTCGGTTGACTTAACTGTGACCGGTGATTGTTGACTTTCCAGTCATCTGAGATGTTTCCCGGTCACTCTTCCGGCCACTTTATGGGACTTCCGGCGACCACTTTTGGGGGCATATTTTCTAAATGGGTTTTTCTCACACATGGGCTTGAGGACTTCTATCTATTGGACCTTTGAAGATTAGACCTAATTTTGGAACAAGATGAGCTATAAAAGAGAAGTCTTTCTACAACTTTGGGACATGAGGTATCACGTATTTTTACTTGGAGTTTTTGGGAGAGAGCCGCAACTAGGGTTTGCTTTCGTTTTTATCTTCTTTATTTTATTTGAATTGTTATTATGATGATGAACTCCATACTTATGAGTAACTAAACTATTTTTGATTAAGGGTGATTTCAAAGCCAGAAATATGAACCTATAACTGATATGCAATAGCTCGTTTTCTCGCAAGTTTAGTTATTGTTTGATTTCTACCATGCTAATAATGTTTATGGATTGTTTGTCAATTGTTTAAGTTCGAAATTAAATAATTGATTCATAGTCTTATTGCAAGTAGCAATATGTGGGTATTAATGATGGGATTTTGTTAAATGCCCATATGTAGAAATTGACACTAGTAGGTGATTCATGCTTTTGAACTCATCACTAGGAGCAACCTTATCTCACAAAACTTAAAGCATTTGTTTAAGTCACTCCTAGAGAGCGTACTTCTAGGAAACTTGGCAAGTAGAATCCGGTAGTCGAGCGCTTCCGTATCCGGTGAACTTAGGGGATAATAACGGGATAGTTGAGCATACTAATTATCCTAGGGTTGTTAGTAACAAGATAATGCGAATAACTACTATATATCGATTTGGTTTATGTTTCGTGGTCGAGAATGATTCCTTAATCAATTCCATCTCATAATTGAATACATATTTACAATTTTCAGAATTTTTCAATCACAAAATCATCTTTGCTAAGAGTATTTGCATAACAACTTTTACTTCATACCTCCCTTGGGACGAATCTGCTTTCATATATTACTTGCTAGTGTAAAGAGAAGTAGAAAAATATTATTTGCGAGTTAACACCTCGTCGAAATTGCGCCGCTGCAGGGGAGGCAGTAGCAAGTTTAGTTGTTATTTTTATTCTTAGTTGTTACTTTTACTTTTATTTTGAATTTCAGTTTACTTATTCAACCTCTTAGAATCTGATTTTCAAGTACTATTTCTTTGGTGAATGAGTGGAGAGGGCAGACCAAGTCCAATTGGTATACGTCTTCGTTCGGGCACTTTACTTAAAAACTTCATTCGAGCAGTGAACACTCCACTTCCTCCTAGTTCTTCACCCAACGAATTCTCGTATTCAGACAAAGAGGAAGACAACACAATGGAAGATCAACCACCTGCTCCAAGAACACTCAAGGAGATCACTTCTCCAAACATTGACTAGCAGCCTTTATGTATTCAGCTAAATGGAACCATTGAGTTGAAGCCGCAACTGATTCACTTGCTGCCCAAATTCAAAGGTTTAGCGGGAGAGGATCCTAATCGTCACTTACAACAATTCCATCATGTTGTGACTAGTTTGAAGCAAGCAAATGCAGATGCCGATATGGCTATGATGACAGCTTTTCCTTTCTCCCTTATAGATGCTGCAGGAGAGTGGTTCTTTTGCTTACCCTCTGGAAGTATAACCACATGGAATGTAATGAAGAAGTTGTTCCTTGAGAAGTATTTCCCAGCATCAAAAGCAGCAGTGATTCGCAAGGAGATATGTGGTATTAGACAAGTATCGGGGGAGACTCTCTATGAGTATTGGGAGCGCTACAAGAAGCTTTTAGCTAGCTGTCCACACCACCAAATCAGCGATCAACTCATTATTCAATACTTTTACGAGGGGCTGCTTTCGAATGATAGAAATTTGATCGATGCCGCAAGTGGTGGTGCACTCACCAACAAAACCATTGCTGAAGCTACAAGCTTGTTAGAGAATATGGCTGCAAACACTCAACAATTCTACACTAGGGGTGAACAAATGGTAAGGAAAGTGAATGAAGTTGGCGATTCTCCACACATGGAACAGAGGATGGGTAACATGGAGAGGATGATGCAACAAATACCAACAGCCGTCATACCATCATTACACACCGAAGATGTTGAGCAAGCAAGTGCTATGTACCAAAATCAGCAAAGGCCGAGGTATGATCCGTACTCAAACACATATAATCCAAGTTGGCGTGATCATCCCAATTTCATCTACGCCAACAAGCAAGCTGCAACAAATCCTACTTTCAATCAACAAGGAGGGTACCAATTCATGCAAAGACCACAACAAGAAACTCAAGGTACAAGTGTGGATGACATGTTTACTTTTATGATGCAAAGTATGCAAGAGATTTCAAATACAATGCAAGGGTTCAATCAATTCCAGCAGAAATCCGAGATGTCTATGAGAGATGTGCAAAACCAAGTTAGTCAATTGGCTAATGATATGAATCAACTCAAGGCACAAGGATCTGGAAAACACCCTTCGCAATCACTGAATCATAAAGAGAATGCCAATGCTATTGAGCTGCGAAGTGGGAAGCAAGTAGAGAAGCCGACAATATTACCGGCATCCCATGAACCTGATTTGGAGAAAGAAGAGGGTGAAACACCCCTAAAAAGGCCGACCCGGTAACAAATTCTAACTCTAAAACTCGTGTTTCTACTTATGCTACTCCTCCGCCTTTTCCTAGCAGGTTTGCAAAGCCGAACAAGGAGACATTGTACCAAGATATTTTGGGAGATCTTTAAGAAGATTGAAGTGAACATTCCACTCATTGAGGCGATAAGGCAGGTTCCTCGCTATGCAAAGTTCTTGAAGGAATTGTGCACTAACAAACACAAATTGACCGTAATGAGGTAATGAGTGTGGGGAAAATGCTTCTAACATATCTTCAAAAGAAACTTCCACCTAAGTTGAAAGATCCCCGGTAGTTTCGCCATACCATGTACTATTGGTACAATCAGGTTTGAACGTTCTTTGCTAGATTTAGGAGCATCCATAAATGTTATGCCTGCTTCCATTTATGAATCCTTGAAACTTGGACCTCTTAAGAATACCGGTATTGTTATACAACTTGCTGATAGATCTAATACTTAACCGAAATGGGTTATTGAAGATGTTTTGGTGCAGGTTAATCAACTCATATTTCCGGCGGATTTCTATGTTCTTGACATGATGGATGAAGATTCCAAAATTTGATCGCTATCGTATGCGTCAAAAATAAATTACACTTTCTTACTACTCAAAATATAAATATAGCAAGGGCAAGAAAGGATCGTTCCCACAGAGAGGACTAAGGTTGTCAAATTGTTTTGGTTTCCTATAAATAACACCAGGGGGTTTTCTGATTTTTATATACTAAAATAAAATAAAAGCAAATGAAGAAAAGTAAACAAATAAATTCAAAGATGTGAAGCATTGGTTAAGGATTTCGTTTTCATTCACAAACATGTTTTCAACACAAAAACTAGAAATGATATTTTAATATCAACTTTTATCAAAGGCCCTAGAATACCTTGATCGCAAGTATTTCCCGCAAATATCCTCTTGTCATCAATAAACACATTAAAAGATGTGAATATGAATTCTATCTTAGAGAACAACCTAACGTGTAAAAGCACTAATCAAGTTTAATTCCCTAGATGCATTAAGTTCTATGAAATCGACCAATCAAAGCAATCGAACGTGTAAAAGCACTAATCCGATTTAACAAAGGTTATGACTCACTTGTGACTAGTAGGATATATCACTACAAGCACTACCCACAATTATGCTACTTGCAATCAGAGATTTATCACTTTTGCGTATAACAAACTCTAATATATCAATAGAGATGAAAGTAAACTCAATCGATTCGCGACTCGATCAAACAAGCATTCAAATCATGTAACAATATTAATTGTGAATTATAAACGATAAAGCATGGAGACAAAACTAATTTATTGAACAAAAAATCATGTTTGGAAATCCAACTCATCCATAACCAAAAGAAAACTAGGTACTCATATTCATGGAGTTCATAACAAGAAGGAAGAGAAAACTATCATGTTTCTAAACCCTAGACAAAAGTAGAGGCAAAAGATAAAAGAGATGATAAAGATAATAAAGAGATTTCTTTTTATAGTGTTTCCATTCCCTAGACTAGGTCGCACCTATCCTCTGCCAAAAGCCAAAGAGTCGACAGTCCATTAGCCAGGCCCAGCAAAACAGGTCCAACATCCGAGTCAGCTAAATGGATCGGCGAGTCAAATCGTCGTGCTCCGATTCCGGCCGAGTTCAAATCGATTCTGAGGTATTTCCAGCTTGTTCCAGGTTCAATTATAGCTCCTACCCTGCAGGCCTAATATACATCAAATTCAAACCATTCCAGCAGACCTTTTCTAGCTTCAATTCATGCATTCTGTTGCAGCACATTTGTCTCCATAGTTTCACCAAATTCTTAACTTCGTATTGCCTTAGTTCAGCTGCAGGCTTATTGTGCAATTCCCATTTCCTGCAGCATAAACTCCATCTCAGGTTCAACCATTCCCTGTAGCCTTCTTGCATAGCATTCATACATCCCAGCCAATTCCTCCAGCAGCAGTAATACATCCACCATTTAGCATTTCAATTTCCTCTGTAACAACATCGTCAGTTCGTCAGCTCAAATCAACAACATCATCTTTACTGTCTTCATCTTACAGGCAACAACTCTATACCACTCTTAGTGCCATGTTCAGTAGCAGCAGCTCAATTTCTTCTCCATTTCAAACTATAGTGACAACACAATCAGCTCCTTGCAACAGCTGCACTTAGCTTCACCAGTTCCATTCTTCATATTGCAGCAACCACAACCCTTTGTCCTTCTCTGTAAAATGCCAAATGCTATTCACCAACTCCATCGCGGTTAACTCCACCATCTTCCCAGGGCAGTGACCACCAACACAACCAGAAACCCATTGCAGCAAAGTGCAGTTTCAAACACAAAATCCTCAATCTGCGCCATAACCTGTAGTTTGATCCCTAGCCACTGTCACATCAAGTACCTGTCCTGACATGCATCTAATTTGCATCTTAACCTGCTTGTTCCGGTAGCAGCTCAACAGTAATTACAGCACCACAGTTCTTGAGATCCCATTCAACACAACCAGCTGCAACTCAGTTCCAACAATCTCCCCAGAATTCTTCGTCTCCACAGCTCCGTCAGTCCCTTGTTTCGCACCAACAAGAACATCAGATCAGCTTCAGTCTCATGAGTTCTTCCATATTTACCTCGAGCCACGATGACCAACCAACGAACCAATTTCTGTTCACCTGCAAGTCAAGCCCAGCTCAACTGCATTTGGTACATGAACCTAAGCATTCATCTAATACTTGAACTGCAACTCAACTATCACAGTTATCAGCACCATCAACATCTTCAGTTCTACATCATCATGAATCCCAACATCACTGCAATGCATCTGCAGCCCTCAAGCCATTCCGCCTGTAGCCTTCACGACCCACCATGTCAAGACCTACAGCACCACACCTGCTCTTCCATGACAATCACCAGTAGCGGCTCATAATCACCACTACAATCAACTTCTCTATCTTCTGTGAAAATCATACACACAACACCCATATCTCAATGGCAACTACACCTTCATCTCTGATACAAACCCAACAGATTCTTCATAAACTCTCAATCCAACAAAAACCCATCTTTTGATTCATTACGAAACTTCATTTTATTTGCCTTCTCAGCCAACAACAACCCATCTCAAATCTTGACCGAAACCCATGTCTAATTTTCTCTATTTCAAACCCTGGATATCAGTATCATCTTCTTTATCTAAGCTTCAACCATCTCTATCTCTAAAATAGATTTCAAGAAGAACCCTAACCTCAATCGTGTTCAAACTGAACTTAATTCGAACCCAAATCCATATCAAACCCATCTTAGTTTCAACAACCAACATCTTAAATTTCTTCTCATACTCTGAATCGCTCAATCTCTGTCGATCTCTCTTCTCTAAAGCAGCCATCCCCGTTCTTGTGTTCTCTAAATTTCTAGTGCAATGATTGGGAGAAGATAACTCTTAACAATTTTAGGTCCAAGGTAATGATGAAAATTTATATCGGCACCCGTAACGCTGATAAGGGCTGCCATAGTGATTCATTCTCAGTAAACTGTCGGTTCTGGGGAACCGATAGGCGTAATCTCTGATGTTGCTCATAACTTTCTCATACAACGTCGGAACGACTTCATTCTTCCGCCGTTGGCTTCATATTTTGGTTCTCTTCAAGATGATTGAGAAGAAATCCTGGAATTAAGCAAGTTCCACGTCCTTTTGCTCCAATGACTCCAAAACACCTAATAACACTCAAAAGCAAACATAAGATACATAATTTACAAGAAAACTCGCAAAGAAAGCATAAATACTAAATATAAAATTAGGTGTTTTAAACACTTATCAATTCACCATCGTCTACTCCCTTGTTGTTGGGTAGACCATTCATGAGAACCGCTAGAACAAAGATAGATGTTTTTAAAGGCGCCTTAACTATGGAATTTGATGACGAAGTCATAAGTTTCAATATCTTTGAGGCTATGAGATATCCTAGTGATGTGCATTCCTTTTTTTCAATTGATATTATTGATTCTCTAGCTCAACATATTTTTGAATTCAATGGTGAAGATGCTTTAGAAAACACCATAGTGGAAGGTTTAGGTTATGGGAAATACAAAGACCTTGAAAGTGAATTGTCTATTTGTGATGAACTTAAGGAGGCTTTTTTAGCTCTTAACTCATTAAAAGAAGTTCCACAAAAGTATAATGCGTCTTATGTTTCTTTGTCGCTTACTAATGAGAAACTTTTACCATCGATTGTGCAGGCACCTATTCTTGAGTAGAAAACTCTTCCGGATCACCTCAAATACGTATATTTGGGTGATAAGGAAGAGTTGCCGGTGATCATTGCCAAAGACCTTACCAATGTGCAAGAGGAGAAACTTGTTCGAGTGCTAAGAGAGTACAAGTATGCCATTGGGTGGACCATTGCCGATATCAAAGGAATCAGTCCTTCCACATGTATGCACCGAATACTTCTTGAGGAGGGGGAAAAACCAACAAGAGAAGCTCAACGTCGCTTGAACCCTCCGATGATGGAAGTAGTCAAGAAAGAAATCCTGAAGTTGTTGGATGTCGGGGTTATCTATCCCATATCCGATAGCAAATGGGTGAGCCCTGGTTCAAGTCGTTCCAAAGAAGTCCGAATCACAGTGGTGAAAACGAAGATAATGACTTGGTTCCAACTAGAATCCAGACCGGTTGGAGAGTTTGCGTTGACTACCGAAAGCTCAACTCTACCACCCGAAAGGACCATTTTCCCTTACCATTTATTGATCAAATGCTTGAAAGATTGGCTGGACACTCTCACTTGCTTTCTTGACAGTTTTTTTGGTTATAACCAGATTGTAATAGCTCCGGAAGATCAAGAAAAGACGACGTTTACTTGTCTTTTTGGCACTTTTGCGTATAGACGTATGCCATTTGGCTTGTGCAATGCTCCAGCCACTTTTCAACGTTGTATGGTAAGTATATTTTCAGATTATGTGGAAAGCATCATAGAAGTGTTTATGGATGATTTTAGCGTGTATGGTGATTCTTTTGACAAGTGCTTAGATAACCTTACACTTATTCTTAAACGATGCGTAGAAACTAATCTTGTGCTTAATTGGGAAAAGTGTCACTTTATGGTGAATCATGGGATTATACTAGGCCATGTTATATCCTCTAAGGGGTTAGAAGTGGACAAGGCTAAGATAGATTTGATTCGAAACTTACAATACCCCACAACTGTGAGGGATGTTCACTCTTTTCTTGGTCATGCAGTTTTTATAGGAGATTCATCAAGGATTTCTCCAAGATTGCAATGCCCTGTGTAGACTTTTGCGAAAGATGTGGCCTTTGATTGTGATAAGGAATGCAAGGTAGATTTTGACACCTTGAAAGAGTTGTTGACTCACTGCACCAATCATCAAACCACCGGACCGAGCAATCCATTTGAGTTGATGTGCGATGCAAGTGATTATGCCGTTGGAGCCGTGTTGGGACAGCGAGATGGTAAAGTTCCATATGCCATTTATTATGCTTCTAAAACTCTCAACGGTGCACAAATCAACTACTCCACTACTTAAAAGGAGCTCTTGGCCATAGTATTTGCACTAGAGAAGTTTCGATCTTATGTGGTGGGTACAAAGGTGGTGGTTTTCTCCGACCATGCTGCACTTCGATACTTGCTCACAAAGAAGGATGCTAAGCCAAGGCTCATAAGGTGGATTCTTCTTCTTCAAGAGTTCAACTTGCAAATCAAGGACAAGAAGGGCAGTGAGAATACTGTAGCGGATCATTTAATCAGATTGGTTGTGTCCGAAGAAGCAATTCCTTTGCATGATAGCTTCCTGGATGAACAACTCTTTGCGGTTGTTGGCACAACTCCATGGTACGCTGATATTGTTAACTTCTTGGTGACGGGACAAGTACCTAGTTCCATGTCTACGTTTTAGAAACACAAGCTCAAGAAGATTGCTAAGCAATATATATGGGATGAACCTTATTTGTGGAAGCATTGCTCCGATCAAATGATCCGCAGGTACGTACTCGAATCCGAGTTCCAATCAATTCTGAATTTTTGTCACTCATATGCTTGTGGTGGCCATTTCGGATCCAAGAGGACAGCCCTCAAGGTTCTCGAAAGTGGTTTTTATTGGCCTACATTTTTTAAGGATGCATATTTATTTTGTAAGGCTTGTGATAGGTGTCAAAGGACAGCAATCTAGGTGCTAGAAACCAAATGCCGCAAACACCAATTCTCGCTGTTGAGATTTTTGATGTTTGGGGTATCGATTTTATGGGGCCTTTTGTGAATTCCAATGGGAAATTTTATATACTTCTTGATGTAGATTATGTTTCTAAGTGGGTGGAAGATAAGGCCACCCCTACTAATGATTCTCAAGTTGTCTCTGCGTTTGTCAAGGAACATATCTTTTCTAGATTTGGCACACCTCGAGTGGTGATTAGTGATGGAGGGTCGCACTTCAAGAGATCCTTTCACGCTCTTCTAAAGAAGTATAATATTTCTCATAAAGTTGGCACACCGTATCATCCACAAACGAGCGGTCAGTCTGAAATTTCCAACCGGGAGATTAAGTCCATCTTAGAGAAGACGGTGAACGTCACAAGGAAGGATTGGAGTTATAGACTCAATGACGCTTTGTGGGCCTATAGGACAGCTTACAAGACACCCATCGGTATGTCTCCTTTTAGGCTTGTCTATGGTAAACCTTGCCATCTTCCCGTCGAACTTGAACACAAAGCTTATTGGGCTATCAAGGTATGTAATATGGAATTAGATGCAGCTGGTGAACATAGGAAACTTCAACTTTTCGAGTTAGAAGAGATACGTAATGATGCATATGAAAGTTCACGCATTTACAAAGAAAAGACCAAGGCTTTCCATGATAAAATGATTTCCCGAAAGAGTTTTGAAGTAGGACATAAAGTTCTTTTATTCCATTATCGTCTTAAATTGTTTCCGGGTAAACTTAGGTCCGGATGGGTTGGACCATTTGTTGTTACTAATATGTTTGTGCATGGTGCAGTTGAAATCATTAGTACCAAAACAGGGTTGGTTTCCAAGGTCAACGGCCATCGTTTGAAACCATACTATGAGCAATTTGTGACGGAGAATCAAGATATGGTCACATTGAGTGATCCACTCCCTCTGGAGGAGTAATTGGAGCTGAAAGTCGGGCTGACGAATTTAAACCAAGCGCTAAGTGGGAGGCAACCCATCGGTTTTGTATCTTTATCTTTATCTTTTTATTTTTAAGCGTTTTATCTTTATTTTCTTGTTTTGCATATCATTTGCGAAATTTCCCACCTTGAACTTTACTTTGAATGAATAAATTTTACATTGAGGACAATGTAAAGTTTAAGTGTGGGGGAGCATTTATATGTTTTAGAGTTTGTTGCCTTTAAAAAAAAATAGAAAAAAGAAAAAAAAATTGTTTTATGAACTCCGAAATCTAGAAACTTGTGCCTTTAGGATGTCACTACCAACATAAGTTGATGGAACCATCTTGGTTACATGAGTTGAGGAACCCATTAACTAAAAGGACGGACAAAGCTAATGTGTTAGAAATAATATGAAAGTTGTTACCATATCTCAGAATATCACCATATTACCTTCTGTTTTTATTTTTTGCAATCTTTTTGTTTCTCGATCTAAGTGATTTGGTGGGTCACTAACATCGAATTATTATTACTGCTAGGATGAAATAGAGTGATTGAGTTACTAAAAAAAAAAAAAAAGACCCGACCAACTAGATCAACCGTAGTATATATGAAAAAAAAAAAGAATGACACTTGGATATCGCAATATGTGTGTGTTCTCCCTATCTCCGTCTCCTAAACAAGCGTGGAATGCAGGATCCACGGGAACTATCATGTAATCTGCTGACAAGAAGCATGCGCTTGGATCCAAAAGATCTAATCATGATGTCAATTCGGAAAAAAAAAAGTGAAAAAAAACAAAGTAAAAAAAAAGAGAAAAAAGTTGTTATTATTATTGTTCAATAAGATTGTCGACTGCTGGTTCCCTTGTATTTTCCAGTTCAGTTGATCTAGAATTAAGATTGTCGACTGTTGGTTCCCTTGTATATGCCAGCTGAGTTGATATTAGAATTCAGGCTAGTATCTCAATCCATTAGGTCATAGGTTCATCTTGGCAGTGACCTTCAGACAGATATGGGAAACACCATTCACTTTAGTTAACATTCGCAAACATCTATCTTTATATCCATCTTCTTAATATATCCATGTGTGATTGTGGATAGTTAAATTCCGAGTATTGTGGTTTGTTCAACTTTCCGAGTAGAGCTTTGTTTATATATGAATTGAATTTGCATCAAGGTACCTCCTCCTGCAGTCATTTTGGATTCGTTCATAGACTTTTCACAGGTAGCTGGAATTTGGAGTAAAAGGTTTTGTAGGTACACCTCTTGTAAACCTTCACGAGACTATAACTCGTCCACTAGGGACACCTAGGGGTTTAAAGGCTTGTTATATTCCGCTAAAAGTAACCGTAGCCTCGACGACATGGAGTTGTTGTATTTTATTTTTGTTTCGTTTTGTTTGCTCGAGGACTAACAAAGTCTAAGTGTGGGGGAATTTGATAGGTGTCTAAAACACCTTAATATTTATCTATTGATTATGCTTTCTTTGCTCAGTTTTCTTGTAAAATATGTATCTAATGGTTGTTTTTGAGTATTTAGGTACTTTGGAGTCATTTGGAATAAAAGAAGAAGAAATAGCGCAAAAGTCTCATCTCATGTGCAACTTCTCTTGGAGACGGATTATTTCTCATTATTTGCTTTTATCTCTTCATCTCTGTCTGAAAAGTATGTCGGCTTTAGTGATGCATATTTCTGTCTGAAAAGCACGACAGCTTTAGTGATGAAGAGAAATTGAAGAAAGGAAGTAAATCTGGGAAGTAAGAGACGAGCTGTTGTTGGTGGAAGAATTCGAAGAAAGAGCAAAAGCGTCAATTCTCATGTGCAATTGCTATTGGGAGCGGAGCCGAGACAAGCCAAGCCAAGGATAAGGGGCTGCCAGCTCCAGTTGGTGGCCTGTATTGTTTTAATGGGTGCAGATATCCAAATCTGTACGGACAGACCTGATTAGGTCGAGTTGCTTCTCAGACAACTCAACTTTCTTTTACTCATCATTAATTCATGTCCTCTGAAAACAAGAATGGAGGCGCTGCTATGAGAAATCAGGGAAGAGTAATTGAAGGGATGATAGTGTCTGTGGTGGCTGAGAGTTCAGAAACAAAGAAGAATACACTAGAGACGGTGGTTCTCATTGCTTCGAGAAGAAACATGAATTAGGGTTTCTGGGAGTAAACAAACACACAAGTCCAGTTTCTTTCACTGAACCATGAAGAATAAGAAGCTGCTGCCAAAATCTCAACACCGGCAAGCCATGGTCATGAGAGAATTTGAGATGGGAAAGCGATCAATGGGCTATGGACAGCAAGAACCGAGGGAAACCAGGGACGAAGAAGGTGTTGATGCCGTAAGCTCTATGAGCTGTGTAGGAGAATCAAAGTTTCATGTTTCAGATCAAGAATGAGCATTATAAGAGCAGTAAGAAGAATGGGTTTGTTGTGTATGATCAATTCACGAATGCAGGGAATGAGATTTTGAGCTTAAAATCAATAGCAAGTTCACATCTCCATCAATAGCTCAAAACTGCACATATGGTGTTTGGGAAAAGTCCTGAATGATTGGCCAGTATGATGTAGCTCTTGTCGCCACTTGTTAGCCATAGTTTTGAGTGTGTGCAGAAGAGTTAGTCTGCCATATCTTCTTGCGAGCACAAGGGATTTGTCGTCATTGTTAACAAGGGTTCCTATGGTCATGTTTGATAGAATTGAAGTTTGTAATGGCAGTTGCGAAGGGGACTGAAATTGAGTTGTAGCAGATGGAATTTGTGTGAATTTGGATTTTAATGTGATCAGGGAACAAGGGAGTGGACTTTGTGTTGCTGCAGAACTTAATGGAATGAATGAATGCTATGTAGATATTTGTAGCAGTTACAGGGATGGATGTTAAGCCTGAGCATAGCTAAGGTTGCAGGTGCAATGGAGCAGCAGGGAATGATTTAGCAGGCATTGCAGCTACAAAAGTGGACTTGTTGGTGAACTGTGTTGGAGTTGGACATCAGTTTTATGGAGTTGTGGATTGGATGTGTTGGTGATTGAAGCTGCAGTTTCTGGTGGTGCTTTACAACTGAAATAGTGAGCCGAGAATGAGCTGGTATTGCAGGAGATGTGGATACTGGAGGTGAACACTCCACTTCCTCCTAGTTCTTCACCCAACGAATTCTCGTATTCGGACAAAGAGGAAGAAAACACAATGGGAGATCAACCACCTGCTCCAAGAACACTCAAGGAGCTCACTTCTCCAAACATTGACCAGCAACCTTTATGTATTCAGCTGAATGGAACCATTGAGTTGAAGCCGCAACTGATTCACTTGTCGCCCAAATTCGGAGGTTTAGCGGAGAGGATCCTAATCGTCACTTACAATAATTCCATCATGTTGTGACTAGTTTGAAGCAAGCAACTGCAGATGCCGATATGGCTATGATGGCAAACTTTTCCTTTCTCCCTTATAGATGCTGCAGGAGAGTGGTTCTTTTGCTTACCCTCTGGAAGTATAACCACATGGAATGGAATGAAGAAGTTGTTCCTTGAGAAGTATTTCCCAGCATCAAAATCAGCAGTGATTCGCAAGGAGAAGTTGTTCCTTGAGAATATACTGTCATGCTTTTTTCCCTGTCGGACCACTGGCACATTAGTTTAGTTAAGCTCAAGTCTTACCTATCTATGACTTAATAGAAATATGAATGGCACAATAACTCCGAGAAAAATTACCTCAAGCAATGCATACATATTATATTCGTGGATGGCTAAAAAATGCACAGACTGTTTAATATGCCATGGTAAATGAGAAGTCTTTTGAGTTTTATGTATAGAAGTAGGGCAACAGGTCCAAAACCTATGAACCTCTAATGTTCCTAGCCCAAGGCTGTTTAGTAACACCAAGGTACCAAAATTCTAAATCCACAGTTAGATGACACCTTATAAAAAGGGGAAAATTGGGAAGATGCCCCAATATGAGGTGCAATGTTGGAAATCCGCCCCAACGTTCAAAAAATTTGGAAAAATGCCCCAATCCGTCAACTTTGCCATCCAACCCAGTTAAGTCACATGTGTAAGGCCGCGATCACCACCAGAACTACTACAAAAATCACCGTCGCCACCACCTGAACCTTAAACCCTGAACCATCAACCTGAATCCTGAATTTTAAACCCTGAAACTTGAATTCTGAAGGTTTTTTTTTTTCGCGTGTGAGAGGTCTTGTAGTATACACCATCCGTTCTTAAATAATAGGCTGGTTTCTATAAATAAATATTTCAAAAAAATAGGCTGGTTTCCTAATTAGGAAAGTCAAATATAACTTTGATTTTCTGGGACCACTTTTCTCTTAACATCTTTTTATGACAAGTGTCATGGGGACCATTTCACTTTACTTCTTTTGCTGACAAGTGTCATGGGGGACCATTTCACTTCACTTCTTTTATTGACAAGTATCATGAGGACCACTTGCAATGATTAGTTCTCTTAATTTCCTTAATTTTCTCAAAAAACAAAACCAGCCTATTAAAAAAGAACAGAGGGAGTAGTTTTCTAGGTCTTGTTATTTGCGCCTCCCTCTGCTTTCAAGATATTCTACACATTGAAAGGAATAGAGCAAAACCTTAACCTCCTTCGAAACAACAGATTCGTCGTTGATGATACAAATAAATCGCAAGAAATTAATTGCGGGTTGAGGTTCAAATAACATGATCAACCACAAAACATATGACCATAATGATGTTTCCTCTCAAAGTTACACATTTTTTAGTGAAGGTTTTCTCCTTATGGCTGAAATTGAAGGTAAATAGGTAAAACACAAGATGAAGAGATTATGTCCATCTATGATTTCAGAAAACTGAATCACTATTCTCTGACTTGTTTTTCTAAACGGAAAATGGGTCATTTGTTCAAAAAAAATTAAAACACGGTTCAAATGGACGAGTAAAAATTTTTATGGGTGAAATGGACAAAAAAAAATAGCATGGATGAAACTGGATTCATCCTGGCTTAAACTTAAAAAATAGCAAGGATGAAACTGGATGCATCCTGTGTAAAATAAAAATAAGAAAAAAATTTGAAAATGGACAGGATGAAACTGGTTACATCCTGCCTATTTTTAAATTTTTGTCCATTTAAACAGTATCTAAATCTGACTGTCCTTTTCACCCAGAAAATTTTGATTTTGGTCTTTTTAACCAATTTTGTGTTTTCTAAATTAGTCAAATTAAGAAGAAATATGATGTTGAATCAGAAGGATAAAAAGGGAAGTTGTATCTTGGTGGTGTGTTGTTTAATCTTGTTGCTCAATTAGATGATACTATTTTATTCTGATTTTCTTTTTGTTAGAAATGGAATAACTTAGCAATCAGAAATTATCTTACCAAAGTTTAATCAACATGAAGTGGATTTAGCATGTCATGTTTTTTTTTTTGAATTAAGCTCAAAGTCCTACAAAGATGCCTATATCAGTAGATGATAAATTTCAAGATAAGCATGGTAATTGGATAAACTATCACAAGAAGTCTTCCATATGGATTGGGATAAAATGGGTTCTAGAAGAAACTTTTAACAACACAAGATGGCTGGTGCGAGATGGGAAATGATATCTGCACTTGCTCAAAAATGGAGAATGGATAATATCTACTGAAATCTCAAATATGATTGATGTAAATGAACTTCCAGTGGTGGATGCTGAAAAGGATAGAGGAATTTGGATACGGACTAAAATTGCAACTGCAGTGGACTGCATAAGGAAAAAATTCCCTGAGCTGAAATGGACCAAAAAGATTTGGCATAATACAATTCATCCCAGTGTCTCAAGCAATATCTGGAAAGTGGTGAGAGGTGTATGGACCACAGACGAGAACATCAAGATGTTCCTTTTGTAACCAAGAAGAAGAATCCACTTACCATATATTATGGTACTGCAAGAAAATTTGGCAATGGTTAGATGAAATGTTTCAATTCTTTAATCCTATATCTTTTGAGGATGTCCTTACTCTGGCAAAATCCAAAAGTCCAGCTGTAAAGGAAATATGTAGATCTGCATTACTCTGAACCAACGTCAAGACTCATCTTCCTGATTCCCGTGCAAGATTGGTGCATTACTCTGAACCAACGGCAACCTGGGTAAAACTTGTTTAGAAGTAAAGATGGAATCTCAAGTGCTTAAAGCTATTTTAACCAAATCAAACCAAACGATACACTTACTTCATATAGATAAGTGATTAACAACGTCCAGAAAATTACTTTAAAAACTTACAACACAAACACCCAGTACTAAAATACTACAGCATGACCCCAGTCCCAACTAGATATAACATTAAAGCTAGATATCACCATGATAACATGTAAGATTCACAGCCAGTTAACAAGTCATATCTTTATCTCGATTGACATAAGCTTAAGATACTCCTCAAAACCGCATAAATTGACAACACTCCTCAAAACTTGCGTCCGGGACAAACTTACAAGAAGCGGGGACAAACTTACCAGCAGCCTACAAGAAAGGAAAAGTAAAGCCACATCAGGTTGTGAAAAAAAAAGCAAAAGATTATCGTAATAAATTTCAGATTCGCGGTAAAACAGACTCACTTTTTCCAACGCTTTACAGGTTCTTCGCACCCGAAAAGTATGCAATCCAACATCAGCAAATTCTTCAGGAATTTCGTAGTTACTGATGCTCTGCGGTTAACATTAAGATGTGTTGATCAGTTACAAATACTAAAACTAAAAAGAAGAGCATGTTAGTACATGGCATACTTTAGAAGCCTCAAAGCTGAACTAACACATGAAAAAAATACAAATAATACTGACGAGGCTGATGGCAACCTGACCAAGGGGCTTGCCCGACTGGTTACAACTATTCTATCTTAGCCGACTGATTAGAGAAGTAATATACCTATGAACAATTCTAGTTTATGTTAGATTTCAAAGTGCTTGAATCCATTGACAGCTTAGTCCAGGGTGAGGCACCCAGACGCACACCCAAAGTCAGCCAGGTTCAACCTAATCCAAGGAGACAAACAAGAACCTTGTGGCAGTGGGATTCATTTTTCTACTGGTTATTATATGTTTTATAGCAAAGTTTCCTAATAGTTTATATGTTTTGGAATATCTAGAGATAAGTTGTAAAAGGCTATAAAAGCCATGTTTGTGTCTCCCTCGGCCTAGATCGTCTGCATATAGATAGAATGATTGGAAGAAAGCGAAACCCTAGCCTCTTTTAAAACAACAGATCCGATGATACAAATACATCACAAGAAATTCAAGACAAATGGTTATTGTCTAATAGTAAGATTAACCGGGAAATATATCACCATAACGATCTTTCCTCTCAAAGTTATAAAACCTATAATGAAAGTTTTCTCTTTATGGCTCTTGTTCCAGGGAAATAGGTAGAACATCCTTCCGTGATTTATGAATATTAAATCACTATTTTCTGATTGTATAACCCAGTACTAACGTGGAGTAATAGATTGCTAATCCTTTCTCTATTTCTTTGTATGGGTGATGTTGTTGTGATAGTGGTAAATAAAGTGATTCGATTCTCGAACTTGTGAAGGATTTTTTTAGACTTAAATTCAAAACTAAAATAGAAAACTCACTAAAAATTATAGCAAACACTGACAAAGATGATATCAATATTAAAAGAACACTGAGGCTAAGATTCCACTATTTTCCAATTTCAAAGTGATTTAATCCAATATTTATATTCATGCAATTTTCTCATTCAAGTTGATTCTAAACTATTGCAACAAGTAGATTCTCAAAATAACAAGTGTAAATCCGAAGCATAGAACATCAAAAACCTAGGTCGTATGCTCTATCAAAAGAAATCACAATTGTTTAACAAAAATCATTCAAACAATTATCGATCAAGGCAAAATAATCATAAAAATAATTGCAATAAATAGATAAATAAAAATATACCACTTCTTGTTGGAAAAATAGCTTTCTCTATCGCCTCAGCAATGGGGTTTAGCTCCTCATATTAATCATGACCTCAAAATATTGGTTTATGGTTCAAAAGTTGATTAAAAGAGTGAAAAGTAATAACACAGACTGTTTGCAACAGTGTATCGGCGTTACAAAACAGCTGTTACAATGGAACTATTACGGAAGACTGTTGTAAACACTGTTGGTAAATGATACTTAGGTTCTGCTGTGTAATAGCGATAGTTGTCTGCGACAGTTCCTTGTGCATCTTATGTTCTTCGTGTTCTTGGTATTCCAGCAGCAGAAATAAAACTCCAACTCGTGATTTCAGCATTCTGTTCTCTTCTAAACTTCCCCAAAGTATCTGTAACCCTTCCTTGACCTCTCAGCATCCTATATATAGCCAACAGGTCCCAAAAACTCGATCGAATTCCTTGTTTATCTCCCTTTTTCTTCAACATAAAGTTACGGGATTTCTTTTCTGCCAATCTTGTTTATGCGGCTTGTGAGTTTTAAAACTTCCGAAAACTGAAAGATACGAATCTCAGTTAGTATATCCTTCCTTCAAAGCACCTAACTTCCATAAATACGGCCAAGAAACTTCCGAGAATAACCATTGCCCCGTATTGCTTCTACCAGATGATTAAGCCCAATTTGTTCGATTCAAACACACACACCAACCCTGTTTTACTCTAAGAAGTCCATCCCACCAAAAATAAGCCATTGAATCTCGTCAAAACTCGCCGAGAAATCCAACACAAATTCTGCTTCGCTGCGAACATTTTTCCCGCCAATTTTTGGAATTTGAATTTGAGAAGATGAGTGCTCCAAATCCTATGATGGGGTGCCTTTAGCAGCTGACTTGGGGTGTCATAGGGTGCCCCTTAATAAATTGGGTACCCCTTATCCATAGTGAGAGTCCAAATATCAAGTGTCCTCCCGGCGCTTTTACCAACTTTTCGAGCCGATTTTTCCAAAAATGTTTATTGGCCAAAAATACCTACACACAGATAAAACACCATAATAAGTACAAAAATGAGCACTATTAAAATATAGAATCCAGACAAATTAGACACAAAAATGTGTCTATCAAATACCCCCAAACTTATTATTTGTTAGTCCTCGAGAAAAAATAAAATAAAAACAAAATCCTAACTCACTGTCGCAGGCACCGTCTATTGCATTTAGCGTATGCAATAAGACTTTAAACCCCTAGGTGGCCCTAGTGGCTGAGTTATAGTCTCGGGAGGGTTTACCAGAGGTGTACCCACAAAACCTTTACACTCCAGACCCTAACTATCTACGCAAACCTTGGAAGGCACTAAAGAATCTCCTTGGTTGGCATACTTATTGACTACAAGAGGAAGTACCACGATGCGAAATTCAATTGATGTACACGAGTTTGCACTCAAGTATACTAAAATTCATATATAAGTGACATAGCTCTACTCAGGTAGTCTCACTATGGACATCAATATAACGGAGTCAAAACTAATCACATGGATAGATCAAGAAGATGGATATATATAAAAACATACATGGTTTTGATGTTCACTAAGTGAACGGTGTTTCCCATATCTGTCTGAATGCCTCCACCAAAATGAACCTATCCTAATGGACTGGGATACTAGTCTGACTAACATCAACACACTGGCATATACAAGGGAACCAGTGGTCGATAATCCTAACTCTAGGTCAACACAACTGGCATATACAAGGGTTCCAGAGGGTCGACTTTATTGAATTTATTCCGGTTGGTCTAATAGTCTGGTCTCAATTTTTTTTTTTTTTTTCTTTTTCACTTTTTTTTTTTTGGTATCTCAATCACTCTAATTCACCCTAGCATTGGTAACAACTTGATTCGTGAGCCCCACCTAATCACTTAGAGAAACATAGTTTAAAAACAAAACAAATTAAAAACAGAAGTGAAAAGGACTCAACGAGATATGGTGAAACTATCATGTTATTGCTAACACCTGAGCTCTGTGCTTTTATGAATAGACTCTTTAGATGTTTCCATCTAATCAGATTGGTTCCTCAACTCCTACAACCAAAATGCTTCCATCCACTTAGATTGGTTAGTGCCATCATTAATAAACATAAATTTCTAGGCTCTGGAGTTTAATAATGCAACTAAAAAGTTTCTCCCATATCCCCAAACTTAAATCTAACATTGTCCTTAATGTTCTAAAGATGAAATTAAAAGCATGAACAAGGAGAAACTGTTACCATTTCAAGCAAAAGAGATAAGGAAAGATATTACCGTGTCGCATGAATATTGGGTTACCTCCCAAGAAGTGCTAATTTTTAGAGTCTTCATCCCAGGACTAAGAAAGGATTAGTCACCTCATAAAATCATAAAGTAATAGCCGAAATATATGTGGGTCATCAAAACCAAATAGAGCTATCACAAGTAAAAGGAATCTGCAACATGCCAAGAAAATTAACAAATAAAGCACACCCTTGTCTAGTTTCCTATTTAAGACAGCTATATCTAGCTGTGGTTCAGGTTCAGGCTCTATAACTGGGTCGAGATAAAATATTTTCATGTGATGGAATTCCTCAAAGCTAAGATCTGGTTCAATTTGTAAAGTATGTAAAAGCTCAACTAAGAACTTTGAAGCACATAATAATAACCTGAATAATTGGGGATCCTCAAAGTCAATCAAAGTTGACTCACGCAGTTGACCATAATGAAAGTAGTGGTCATTCTTAAGCAAATGTGCCGATTCTAATCTCCTAAAATACTTAGGCTTAGTCTTAAAACTGAATAGCTGACACATTTGAAACTCATACGTTCCCACATTTAGAAGAAAAATATTTGGTGGGAAAACAAAGTCAACCTGGGTATCATATCCTGGATAAACCACATCAACCATAGGATGGGTTTCTAACAACTGAACTGATCTATGAAGATACTCTTGCGAAATGGTAGAGGCATATATTCCAAGTCCACCCCCAAACTTAGAATTTTGGGTGTCTCTAAATAGACTAGTCACAATATTCCTAATTTCTAGACCATCGGGTTCTGAAAAAGGTTAATTGCTTTATCTAAGTTATAATCAGGTGATTCATCCTCTAAATGCATCGATGCATACACAAAGTAGGACTTATGTCCTTAATACCCTCTATGGTCCACCCTAAAGCTTCCTTATTGTCTTGAAGCATGGTCACTGGCCTACTCTCCTGATCACTATCCGAACCAGAAGCGATAATAACCTAGAAAGTCTCAGATGGGCCTAAAAATGCATAGATAGGGTCCAACTTAGGAGGCTCTTCTAAACAAGGGATTAAGGTAGACTCGAAAGATAATAATGGTTCAAACCTAGCTTTCCATGTATCGGTATCTAACATAGGAATAGAATCCAACAGAGCATTTACTCGTTCAATGTTGCTATCATGGTCGAAATCCATGCTAAAATGGGCTAGACAACTCTCTAATGGATCTTCCGATATGATGTTTGGTAATGACTCCTGAACTAAGGTTCCTATCATGTTCACCTCTTCAATGCACGTGTCATCTAGCTCAGAATGCATCTTATTGACATTAAAAATATTCAACTCAATAGTCATATTACCAAAAGATAGATTCATAATACCATTTCGACAGTTTATGATCGCATTAGACGTACCTAAAAATGGGCGACCTAAAATCACAGGTATCTGGTTCTCTGGGTCAGGGACAGGTTAGGTATCTAAGACCACGAAATCCACAGGATAAATAAACTTGTCGACCTCAATAAGAACATCTTCTATCACACCACGAGGAATTTTAACAGACCTATCAGCTAACTGCAGTGTTATCTTGGTAGGTTTCAATTCACCAAGTCCTACCAAGTATGTACACATGGTACGGCAGTAAGTTCACACTAGCTCCTAAGTCAAGTAAAGCTTTATCTACCCGATGTTTTCCTATCGTGCAAGCAATGGTACGGGCACGTGGGTCTTTTTATTTAAGAGTTGTGTTATTCTGAATGATCGAACTTACATGACTAGCTAAAAAAGGATTTTTTAGGGACACTAAGCTTACGCTTTCGCGTACACATATCCTTAAGGAATTTGGCATAAGCAGGAAGTTGCCTAATTGCTTCTAGTAACGGAAGGTTTATGGTAACTTTCTTAAAAACATCCATTATGTCATTAAAGTTGGATTCATTCTTTGTTGGTACTAATAGCTGGGGAAATGGATCTCTAGGCATAAAATAGGGCCTCTCAGGAACCGAATTGGCATCATCAGAGATTTTATCAGTCCCCTCAGCTATGGATGGTCCTGAGGGGTGAACTACATTATGCTCACTATCGGGCATGGTTACCTGATTGTCTACTACTCTGCCACTCCTAAGGGTTCTAACTGAATTCAACTGATGTAATGGTTTTGCGCCTACTTCATGAACTTCTCTAGGGTTTGGTTGTGTTTGACTAGGGAACTTACCTTTTTCTCTCAAGGACTCATTTATCAGACTAACCTGCGTTTTTAACTCGGTAATAGCTTGACTATTTTCTTGCCCTATCCTGTTACTAGCTTCTACGCTTTGTAAAAGTGATTGGTGCATCTTTTCAGTGTTTCGAATAAATGAGGCAAGAGTTTCTTCTAGACTTAAAATTTTCTTATCGGACTGATTTTGAAACCGAGCTACTCTCGAAGGATTCTTAGTATAGCCAAAACACCTGGGGCATTCGAATTACTAAACCGACCTTCATTCTCGGTCCTTAGACCATGAGAGGTTACGATGGTTTCTCCAACCAGGATTATAGGTTTCTGAATATGGGTCAAACTTTTGACGGTTATCAAATCTAGTGTTATAATTATAAAGAGCATTGGCTTGCTCTTTAATAGTCTGGCCTTCCCAAAAAGGCTCCACTCTACCGCTAGTGTGACCCAATTCTAAAGCTTCTAACCTTTTAGCTATTGTTGCAATTTTTGGCACCGCCGACGCGGACTTGTTTTTAGGGTTTTAGATTTATTTTTTAGTTTTTTATTATTTTTGTTCTTTTTTACGTTTTTGGGTATTTATCTTTTGTCTACAGGTTCTGGATCATAAATAAAATTGAGCCAAGGAGTTTGGTGATTTCGTAAAGACTTGGAGCTAAAGATTAAAGCGAAAAGAACGGAAAAGAAGACAATTTTATTTTAGTTATTTTGTTTTTAGGGTTTGTTTATTTTTAGAAAAAAGAAGAAAAAAAAATTGTATTAGGGTTTATTATTTTTGTAATTTTTCTTTTCTTTTTGGACTTTGGACTTTTGGACTTGGGATATATTTTTTTTTACCCTACGGAAGGGTACTTTAAATATAAACTGTTTGCAGAGAAGGAGGACAATTACGACATTGTCTCTGCACCTTGGGTTCGTACACTGACATAGGAGTCAGTGGCCCGAGTCGGCTACAACCGATTCATCCCCCTTCTGGAACGGGAGGTAAGATTCTCTCGCGAATCCCCTGTCAGCGACTTACTGTCTTCCTTCGTTTGCATATATGCTGAAGAATTGAATACGACTGCTTTAATTTTCTAGTAAATGGCAAGGCCTGGCCATACAAGATAAGTGTTCGGATTTCATCACTGTTCTCTTCTTGACCGACATAGGAACACGTAACCTACGCGAACATAAGCCTTAAAATTTTTACTAGAACAAGACCGATAGGGTAACGAGCTTAATAGGAAAGTCATTCGAAAAATATTGGTTACTCTTTTAAGCATACTTCGAAGTTCATGATGGTTTATGTGAGTTTAATGCGTGACTGCGCCGCCTTGTAATTCCGGTGAGGCCTTGGGTATCAAAGCTCCACTGAGCTTCCCTCGACTCTATTCAACTTACTTTGACTCGGATTGACTCCAGAGGGCTTTGCTTAAATTGTAACGAATTCCCTTTCAAAGGATTAGAAGCTAGTCTAGAAACAATCTAAGTGGAGCCATCATGCTTTTTGTTTGCTAGAAATCTCTAGGTTTGCTTTGGTTGAGTCGGCCTTGATTTGTGATTGCATAGAATCCCCTTCCTTATTCTTTTGCATGCCTGAACGTAAAAGAGACGCCCTAGGTAGAAGGAAGGGTTACGAATACTTTGGGGGAAGTTTAGAAGAGAACAGAACACTGAAATCACGAGTTTGAGTTTTATTTCTGTTGCTGCAATACCAAGAACACGAAGAACATAAGACGCACAAGGAACTGTCATCATGGAGACAACTATCGCTATTACACATGAGAACCTAAGTATCGTTTAACAACAAGTTTACAACAGTCTTCCGTAACAGTTCCATTGTAACAGCTGTTTTGTAACGCCGATACACTGTTGCAAACAGTCCGTGTTATTACTTTTCACTCTTTTAATCAACATTTTAACCATAAACCAATATTTTGAGGTCAAGATTAATATGAGGAGCTAAACCCCATTGCTGAGGCGATAGAGGAAGCTATTTTCCAACAAGAAGTGGAATTTGAATTTGAGAAGATGAGTGCCCCATATCCTCTGATGGGGTGCCTTTAGCAGCTGACTTGGGGGGTGTCCTGAGGGTTCCCTTTAGTAAATTGGGTACCCCTTATTCATAGTGAGAGTCCGAATAGCAAGTGTCCTCCGGGCGCTTTTACCAACTTTTCGAGCCGATTTTTCCAAAAATGTTTATTGACCAAAAATACCTACACACATAAAACACCATAATAAGTACAAAAATGAGCACTATTAATATATAGAATCGAGACAAATTAGACACAAAAATGTGTCCATCAATGGGTTATTTTGATTGTTATCAATCAAATTACGATGAAAAGGGAATTAAAAAGGAGAAAAAAGGGAAGTTGTATCTTCTTGGTGAAATTTGTAATCTTGTCACTACATTTACTTATAATACTAATTTTATTCTGATTATGTTTTTGTTTTAGGAGTGCAACAACTACGTAAATGTATATGCTCGCCAGTTTGAAAGTTATATCGGTAATTTTTTTTTTTTGGAGCCTTGATTTTATTAATACAAGATTAGTTTACAATTGGACGTGGGTATGTGGTACCCACCGAGTCATGGAAGATAACTTGACTAATACAAACAGGGATTGCCTAGTCCCAAATTTTAGTTGAAAAGCTTCATATTTGACTTTCGTCTGCCGCCTGATTTGCCAAGCCATCCGCCGCTTGATTTTCTTTTTTGTTGTTGTGTTGGATGGCAGTCTGTGGAATCTGCCGTATTTTATACGTTACTTATTCAATCATCCCTGAGATGTGCCAAGGGGCTTCAGTAGCGGATGTAACGAAGAGCAAAAGGTTTTCTGAGTCCTTTTCGAACAGAACTTTTGGGCATTGAAATCTGTTGTTCTTCTTAATTCCAAAGCAGAGCCCAAGTTTCTGTAGTTAAAAGCTGTTGTAATTCCTAGAGTTGAGCTAAAGCCATAATTGTTCGTGCTTGAATCTCTGCAAATTAAACCCTTACCTGCGAAACACGGATGTCTCCTGGCCTCCTTTTTATCGAGCATTAATCAAATATGGTCATTTATATATATATTTTTTCTTATTTTTTATTTTGATCAATATTTTTGTTCAGCCACGAGCTTACACAAAACATCTGGAAATTATTGGTTTATGAAAGGGTCATTTATATTATATCTCTAACATGGTGAAGGATTGGTGCAAAATCTAACAATCTGGAAAATATTCTACCAAAATTTACTCAACATGAAGTGGATTTAGCTCAAAGTCCTACTGCTTGCGCCCTATTACAGAAAAATTATCTCAGTCGATGATAATCTGCTTGTAATATAATGCATATGAAACTGATGAATGGCCGCCGGTATAGAAAAGTCGATGCTTACACAAAATCTCCACTTTAGTCAACAAAAATGATTAATTTGAGCTAGCTCCGACAATATTGATTACATTCCTCGATGGCTAGCAAGGCCCAACAATATTCATTTCAAGAATCGGGGATTTTGCACCAATCCTAGCTAGGCCCAAGATTGTGTTATCGTTTTGCATGACATTCAAAAATCAGCATTTCAGATCACCATTCATACCATCAACAATCATTTCAGACTACCATTTAATTGTTGGTGTTTCTTGCATTTACCATTATAGATCGGTACGTAATACGGTAAGGGAAACTGATCGGACTCAAGGTGAAACTAGTCTCGTAATGAATGGTGAACAACAACAGTACGTATGTCTAAGAGTCTTTCTCTAGAAACAGTTTTCCTCATTTGCTAGGATGTTGGATGATGCTCATGAACCTCGGAATTGATACAGTAGCTCAAGTCCCTCCAAATAATGAAAAGATCCATGTATTATTATTACTATTTTTTGTTTAAATTGAAATCTTTATTATCTGTGTTCAAGCACTGCTTAATAAATTTTCTAACTCATCTGGACAAACTGAGGGCTTAAACTGAGGGCTTAAACTGATCCTTTTTGTTCTATTACAGGGTGCCTCATGATGATTCTATCATGGTCACTATAATAAAATCATCGAGCTCTAAAGAAAATACAGATAAACTTACCGGAATCACTAAAAAAAAAAAAAAAAAAAAAAAAACTTACCGGAATCAAGATGACTACCGAAAAGAAGGAACTATGTTGAACAAGATCTCGGTTAGAAAGTGAATAATTGGTAACTATCACCAAACAGAATGGTGGATCATCAACTGTTCAAAACCATTATTCAAAAGGGAAAAGTTCCAATTTTTCTCAAGGTATGACACCACCGCCTTACAATCTAAACGCATCCACCAACGGCCAACACATCGTTCCACTCTGTTCTTCTTGGTGAGTGTGAATCGTTACAAATCTTTTCTCGGTGAACTCACACTCACCGCCATTTCTTTGTGCAGCTACACATCCTATGGTGTAGCTACTCATCCGCAACTCATCGTTTAGTTTGTGTTTTTCTACATCTTGGATCCATTCTGGGACGTTTTGTTGCTTCCATTTCTTGAACAACGGAAATTTTTAAATGCATCTAAACTACACTCTAAGTTGCAATTTTGCCTAACCTTTTGAAAAAACATATCCAAAAAATATAATTCCCAGACGGTAAAATAAAAAAATTACCAAATCTTTGAACCTTGCCATGATAATCCTGATAATATGGTCGGGCACAATGGAAGACGACCCTTGAATCAGTCATATAAAATACTTCTCCCGAATATGGATGACGAAAAGCAACTGTAATTGTTCCACTAGTAGGATAATCTTGACCATTATCGAATCTTCTAAAAGAAAAAAAAAATTAAATCGTTCGGGAAATGGTTTTATGTCATACATTAAATAAGATTCGACCATGTAATTTCATGAACCGACAAACTGAGGGCTTAAACGATCCTTTTGTTCTATTACAGGGTGCCTCATGATGATTCTATCATGGTCACTATAATAAAATCATCGAGCTCTAAAGAAAATACGAGATAAACTTACCTAATCACTAAAAAAAAAAAAAAAAAAAAAAAAAAAAACTAGGAATCAAGATGACTACCGAAAGAAGGAACTATGTTGAACAAGATCTCAGTTAGAAAGTGAATAATTGGTAACTATCACCAAACAGGAATGGTGGATCATCAACTGCTCAAAACCATTATTCAAAAGGAAAAAGTTCCAATTTTTCAAGGTATGACACCACCGCCTTACAAGCTAAATTTGCATCCACCAACGGCCAACACATCGTTCCACTCTGTTCTTCTTGGTGAGTGTGAATCGTTACAAATCTTTTCTCGGTGAACTCACACTCACCACCATTTCTTTGTGCAGCTACATCCTATGATGTAGCTACTCATCTGCAACTCATCGTTTAGTTTGTGTTTTTCTACATCTTTGGATCCATTCTGGGACGTTTTTGTTGCTTCCATTTCTTGAACAAATTTTTAAATGCATCTAAACTACACTCTAAGTTGCAATTTTGCCTAACCTTTTGAAAAAACATATCCAAAAAAATATAATTCCCAGACGGTAAAATTCAAAAATTACCAAATCTTTTGAACCTTGCCATGATAATCCGATAATATGGTCGGAGCACAATGGAAGACGACCCTTAATCGAGTCATATAAAATACTTCTCCAGAATATGGATGACGAAAAGCAAGCTGTAATTGTTCCACTAGTAGGATAATCTTGACCATTATCGAATCTGCTAAAAAGAAAAAAAATTAAATCGTTCGGAAATCGTTTTTATGTCATACATTAAATAAGATTCGACCATGTAATTTCATGAACCGAAACAAAGCGAGGGCTTAAACCGATCCTTTTTGTTCTATTACGGGGTGCCTCATGATGATTCTATCATGGTCACTATAATAAAATCATCGAGCTCTAAAGAAAATATAGATAAACTTAATGAATCACTAAAAAAAAAAAAAAAAAAAAAAAAAAAAACTAGGAATCAAGATAACTACCGAAAGAAGGAACTATGTTGAACAAGATCTCAGTTAGAAAGTGAATAATTGGTAACTGATGGTTATTTTCAATGATGTTGTAGTAATAAAAGGGTTGTCGTTCACTCGGACTTGAAGAGATTGATTTTAAGAATTAATAAAAGAAAATATATACAAAATGTGTCACGGAAGAAGAGTTTACTTGGGACTCGGATTTTTGACTTTCATATTCAAGTGGTTCGAAATTAATCTAGGCAATTATCGCTCAAAATAAAAGAAAACACTAACTCTATTCTTTGCCAAAGTAGATTTCATAAAACATTATCTCTAGAATCGTAAGCATGACGCATCAAAAGTAATTTAAACTAAGCATGCGACATCGAGACAAAATAACAAATAATTAATAGAAATCATAAATCATTAAAAATTGGTGCAAAAAGTAATTAAAATTAATTTGATTTACCACATGATAAAATTCAGCTCCGTCCGTCGTCCCCAGATGGGGTTTAGCTCATCATGTTGGAAACACGCTCAAAATATGATTTTATTGCTCAAAGGTGCTTACAAATGATGAAAAGGAGAGATATCAAATAAAAACCGGGTTTATAATGTATATAAGTGTTACAAACCTAATTGTTCTGAGAGAGCGGTAACACCTTTATCATTGTTACTATTCATTTAAGTCTGCCTCCAACTACGACCCACAAACGCGAGTCGTTTACACCGTTGAAGAATCGACGGTTTGGTAGTCTGTTCTTCGTGTTCTTGGTGTAACAATGACAATGGTGTTTCCCTGGAACTTGATTCTCTCGACTCTGTGGTGCTCCAAACCTTCCCTAATCTCTCCGTACCTTCTCTACTCGACCCCAGCACCTATTTATATCCCAACTGAAGAAGAATATCACGTCAATTAATCCGAATCATCCTCACTTACTCCGAGATCGGGAATATTTTCTTCCCTTTTTCTTCTCCGCACGCGTCTTCCGGATGAAAACTCTCCATAATTAATTCTACACGCTCTTGGTTGATGCTCGAGTCACAAAACACGTTAAAAATCTCATGAGACCCGTGAAAAACTCCCATCGACTCTCCCTGTACGTCTTGCTCGATTTCTTCTCTAGGATTATCCAGCCAATTTAGGTGAAGAAATCGGCCACACCCGCCTGTTATGCTCAAACAAGTCCATACAATAAGTTTCGGCGGATTGAGTCTCATTAAAATGCCTTGAATTCTCGAACTCTAAGCGCCCGGGGAAGAACTCTTTTTCCCACCAAAGCTGTTTTGAAATGTTGAAGATGGTGTCCCCTAACCAAACCCGAGAGTGCGAATGGCAGTGCCCAAGCTGAGGTGCCCCTTAGTAATTGGGTTACCCCTTATCCAAAGTGGGAGTCCGAATAGCAAATGTCCTCCTGGGGGTGTTCCGCAACTTTTTAAGTCGATTTTTCCAAAAATATTTATTTCCAAAAATACCTAAAAATACATAAAAACACAATATTAGTACAAAAATCGAGTTCCAACAATACCAACACTGAGGACAATTCAGACACAAAAATTGTGTCTATCAAATACCCCCAAACTTATTATTTGCTAGTCCTCGAGCAAATTTATTCAAAAAAAATAAAAATAAAAAATCATTTGAACCCCTAGGTGGCCCTAGTGGCGAGTGTTGTCTCGGAGGGTTTACAGGAGGTGTACCACAAAACCTTTGCTCCGGACACTCGCTATCTACACAGAACCGTGGAAGGCACTAAAGAATCTCCTTGGTTGGCATACTTATTGACTACAGGAGGAAGTACCCACGATGCGAAATTCCAATTGATGTACACGAGTTTGCACTCAAGCATACTAAAATTCATATATAAGTCACGAGCTCTACTCGGATAGTCGCTATGGACATCAATACCCAGGAGTCAAACTAATCACATGGATAGATCAAGAAGATGGGTATAGAGAAAAACATAGATGGTTTTGATGTTTACTAAGTGATCAATGTTTCCCATATCTGTCTGAAGGCCTAAATAAAATGAACCTATCCTAATGGTGAGATACTAGTCGGCTAATATCAACACCTTTGGCATATACAAGGGAACCGAGTGGTCGATAAACCTAACTCTATAGGTCAACACAACTGGCATATACAAGGGTTCCAGTGGTCGACTTTATTGAATTTATTCCGGTTGGTCAGATGGTCTGGTCTCACTTTCTTTTCCTTTTTCTTTCTTTTCTTTTCTTTTTTTTTTTTTTATTTTTTTTTTTTTTTTTTTTTTTTTGGTTTTTTTTTTTTTTTTTTTTTTTTTTTTTCAACTTTTTTGGCATCTCAATCACTCTAATTCACCCTAGCATTGGTAACAACTTGAATCGTGGGACCCACCTAATCACTTAGAGAAACATAGTTTAAAAACAAAATAAAATAAAAACAGAAGTGAAAAGGACTCAACGAGATTGGTGAAACTATCATGTTATTTCTAACACACGAGCTCTGTGCTTTATGAATAGACTCTTTAGATGTTGCCATCTAATCCAGTTAGTTCCTCAACTCCTACAACCAAAATGCTTCCATCCACTTAGATTGGTTAGTGCCATCCTTAATAAGCATAAATTTCTAGGCTCTGGTTTATTTATTGCAACTAAAAGTTTCTCCCATACCCCAAACTTAAATCTAACATTGTCCTCAATGTTCTAAAGATAAAATTAAAAGCATGAACAAGGAGAAACTGTTACCATTTTAAGTAAAAGAGTTAAGGAAAGATATTACCGTGTTGCAAGAGCATGGGTTACCTCCCAAGAAGTGCTAAGTTTAAAGTCTTGACCAGACATTGGAAAGGATTAGTCACCTCGGAGAATCATATAGCAACGATCGGAATAGCTGCGGTCATCCGGATCAAAAAGTGCTAACCACAAGAAGAGAGGCCTAACTGAGCACAGGAAGATATCCAACACACCTAGTTGTGGTTCGGGTTCGGAGCTCTATAAAAGGGTCTAGATAACATATTTTTTCATGGGTTGCGTTTCCTTATGAGTTAGATCAGAATGTTCGAGGTTCTAGAGTCTAGAAAACTCAAATAAAAACTTAGAAGCACATAATAACCCTAATAATTGAGGATCTTCTAAGTCAATCAGTTTGAACTTACAAATTGACCACAATAAGATTGGTGGTCTTCCTTAACAAATATGTCAACCTAATATCCTAAAGTAATTAGGTTTAGTCTTAAAACTTAATAATTGACACATCAAAACTTATATGTTCCCACAATTGGAAGGAAGGTTTTGGTGGGAAAACAAAGTCAATCGTGGTATCATGCTTTGGGTTAACCACATCAACCGAGGATGGGTTTCTAACATGAACTTCTTTATGGACACAACTAGGTTCGGGGAAAAAGTGTATGAAGATAGTCTTGTAAAATGGTTGAGGCACGGATGTCCAAATCTAAGTGAGGGGACTTTCTGAGTTAAAGGTAATGCCTAGGAGAGTGATAATCACCCCCAAACTTAGAGTTTTCGGTGTCTCTAGATAGACTAGTCACAATTTCCCTAATTTCTAGAACATCGAATCTGAAAATGGTCAATTGATTCTAAGTTATTATCGGAATGCATCCTTACTCATCTCTACGAGTTCATCGTCTTCAAGACTAGTGTTTCTAAATCACTAGACTCTAAAACAGTATTCTCGGGTAAACTCTTTCCTCTAAACCATCATCACAATCATATAAAGGATTATCGTTGAAAGTTTCTAGTAGAGAGGCCCGTTAACTAAGGTGTTAATCATAATTACTTCCTCGATTCACTTATAGGCACATCAAATAATGGATTATCAACATATTGCAGGCTAAAGGATCATGAACTACATCGTCTAAAACGGTGGCATCTCTAGTCAAATCCTCGTCCTTTCGAATAGGTGAATAATTATTAAAATTATTGAGATTTGAACCAAAAATAATTACTATCATTATAAAGTTCAATCGGAGTAACAAATTCTGATCACTATGCCTATTTATTTGAAATCTTCATCAACACTATCCTCATCATAATCATTATTATAATAACATGAAAATGGTTGAACCTCATCTAAATTAGTGTTCTTAATCTAACCTCGTCATCATGATTATAAATATCTTCATTTTTCATGGGTATTATTGGAAACACTTGTATTGGGAATTAAGATTATTTCGAGCAAGTTTTCGACAATCCTATTTGTACTTTCATTAAATTGCTTAAGAGTCTCTTCTAAAGACATCTAGTTGACTGCTCTAGGGACTCATCCGGAATATTTAAGGTTTCCTTCACAAATAAGGAATGACTCTTGAAAGCCTCTTCTAGAGAAATAGATGAATTGTTTTGCTCATAAGACCGATATACGTGGGATAGTAATTGGGCTCACCATGGTGTGACCCATAACCTTCAAAGGTTGGCATTCCCAACCACTATTCACACTATGGTCATAGTAGTAATGTCCATATTGTTCGGTTGGATATTCGTTGTATTGGCTATACCAGTTTGACATCCTAGCTAAGGGAATTCTACACAAACACAAACAAGGGTGACTCGACCCAACAAACCTCACGATTTCTAGCAAACAAAAGCATGATGGCTCCACTTAGATTGTTTTCTAGACCACCTTCTAATCCTTCGAAAGAATTCGTTACAATGCAGGCAAACCCCTTCGGAATCAATCGAGTTTAAAGTAAGTTGAATAGAGGCGGGGAAGCTGCATGGAAGCTTTGATACCCAAGGCCTCACCGCATTACAAGGCGGCGCGAGTCACGCATTCAACTCACAAAACCATCATGAACTTCGAAGTATGCTCAAAAGAGTAACCAATATTTTGAACGACTTTCCTATTAAGCTCGTTACCTATCGGTCTCGTTATTCAAAATTTTAGGCTTAGGTTCGTGTTTGGTTTTGTTTTCTAAGGCGGGCAAGAAGAGAACCGGTGATGAAATCCAACCCTTATCTTATATGGCGATCCTTGCCCTTTACTAGGAATTTAAAGCGGTAGTTTTCAATACCTCAACATATATGCATACAAAATCATCCAGTAAACCCGACAGGGGGATTCGCGGGTGTTTAGAATTTACCTCCCCGTTCCGGCGGGGGATGAACCGTTGAAGTCGACTCGGAGCCCACGACTCCTATGTCATGTCTGAACCCGAGGGGCCGAGCGATGTCGTAATCGTCGTCCTTCCACGTCTGCGATTTATATTTAAATTACCCTTCCTTAGGGTTTAAAATTAATAATGTCCGATAGTCCAAAAAAAGTCCAAAAATTAAAAAGTCCAAAAATAAAAATTACGAAAATAATTACCTAATTACGTTTCTAAAAAAATAAAAATAATTACACTATATACAAAGTTTTCTTCTTCACTTCGTTCGATCTCTCTTTTCTTTCCTATTTTGGCTTTGCTTTTATTTTCAAGACTTTCTCTTTTTTCTTCGCTCCACTCCAAATCCGAAAGCAAACAGAAATATAAACCGCGTAAAAAACAACAAAAATAATAATAAAAAAAAGTAAAACCTAAAAAACAAATCTATACACAAGTCCGTGTCGGCGCGCCAAAAATTGATGGTTATTTTCAATGATGTTGTAGTAATAAAAGGGTTGTCGTTCACTCGGACTTGAAGAGATTGATTTTAAGAATTAATAAAAAGAAAATATATACAAAATGTGTCACGGAAGAAGAGTTTCTTGGGACTCAGGATTTTGCGACTTTCATATTCAAGTGGTTCGAAATTAATCTAGGCAATTATCGCTCAAAATAAAAGAAACACTAACTCTATTCTTTGCCAAAGTAGATTTCATAAAACATTATTACGTAAATGTAAGCATGGCTAGCATCAAAAAGTAATTTAAACTAAGCATCGACATCGGACAAAATAACAAATAATTAATAGAAATCATAAATCATTAAAAATTGGTGCAAAAAGTAATTAAGGAATTAATTTAATTTACCACATGATAAAATTCGACTCAGTCCGTCGTCCCGGAGAGATGAGGTTTAGCTCATCATGTTGAAACACGCTCAAAATATGATTTTATTGCTCAAAAAGGTGCTTACAAATGATGAAAAGGAGAGATATCAAATAAAAACGGGTTTGTATGATATAAGTGTTCAAATCACCGCTTCGTGTTCTTCGTGTAGCACAGCAGCGAATGGCGTCGAACTTCACATTCTCACACTCGCTGTGCTCCAAACCTTCCTAATCTCTCCTCGCACCTTCTCTACTCGACCTCAAAGACTTGGCTTATATCCCAACCGCAAGAATATCACGTCAATTAATCCTAATCATCCTCACTTACTCGCCGTATACTCTGGGAATATTTTCCCTTTTTCTTCCCGCACGCGTCTTCCGTATGAAAACTCTCCATAATTAAATTCCTACACGCTTTGGGTTGACGCCGAGTCACAAAACACGTTAAAAATCTCATGCACTGTGGAAAACTCCCTCGACTCTCCCGTACGTGCCGCTCGATTTCTTCTCTTCAGGATTATCCACCAATTTTAGCCAAGAAATCACCACACCACGCCCGTTATGCTCAAACAAGTCCATACAATAAGTTTCTAAAGGACGAGTCTCATTAAAACGCCTCTTGAATTCTCGAACTCTAAACTGCCGTGAAGAACTCTTTTTTCCCCGCCAAAACTGTTTTTGAAATGTCAAGATGGTGTCCCCTCAACCAAACCAGGGTACAAGCAGTGCCCAACCGAGGTGCCCCTTAGTAATTGGGTTACCCCTTATCCAAAGTGGAGTCCAATAGCAAATGTCCTCCTGGTGTTCCGCGTAACTTTTCGAAATGATTTTTCCAAAAATATTTATTTCCAAAATACCTAAGAATACATAAAAGCACAATATTAGTACAAAATCGAGTTCCAACAATACCAACACTGGGACAATTCACACAAAAATTGTGTCTATCAATGGTTTATTGCTCTCTCAAGGTTTATGTGATGCATGCAAATTGTGGGACTTATACCCCAAGATCTAAATGGTCCAACGTAAGGCTCCTTTTTTTGTGTTCTCAAGTACTTCTAAGAGTCTACTTTCCCTGCTCCGTGTCTAAACATGATGCAATAATCATGCAGTGTTAGAAGGACCTAAGAAAGCATACTTCAAGGTATCGAGTAATGGTTTCAAATCAAGCTTAGGTGGTGTATAAGAGGTGGGGCAGATTTGGTATCGTAGAGTGGAAGGGGTTCCACCGCATTCTCGCCATTTAGCAATATCCATGGGTGGCACAAACTCTAGCAAAGAGTGGACTTCACCAATGTACTCGGACTCAAAGAGATCTAAGTCAAAGTTATCTAAACATGCTTGCACGAGGTCCACTGACAAAATGTTCGGGCAATGAGTCTTGAATCGGACTCTCAATCATGTTAACCTCGTGCAATTCATCATCATCACACTCTATGGGTTGTTGGTTCACACGAAAGACATTCGGTTCTACAGATCATGTTGCCAAAAGACAAATTCAATATCCCGCTACGACAATTTATGATAGCGTTTGACGTTGCCAAGAAGGGACGTCCTAAGATAACGGGAATATGATTTTCAGGATTATGCACAGAGTTGTGTATCTAACACAATGAAGTCCACAGGGAAATAAAATTTATAAACCTTGATTAGCACATCTTCAACGATTCCCGAGGGACTTTCACGAGATCCGTCCGCTAATTGTAGCGTGACAGGTGGGGTTGCAATTCCCCAAGACCTAACCGCACATACAGAATATGGCGGAGATTCACACTAGCTCCTAAGTCCAATAAAGCTTTTTCGATTGTATGCTCACCCATAGTACAAGAGATAGTTGGGCTACACGGGTCTTTAAACTTAGGTGGGGTTTTGTTTTGAATAATTGAACTTACTTGCTCGGTGAGAAAGGCACGCTTATGCACATGAAGCTTTCGCTTTTGTGTGCACAGGTCCTTCAAAAACTTAGCATAGGCGTGTATTTGCCCGATTGCTTCGAGAAATGGAATGTTTATGTTAACTCTTTTGAACAATTCCAACATCTCGTTGTATTGGGTACCCCCC
The DNA here is from genome assembly GCA_023531295.1 of Papaver armeniacum. Classification (NCBI taxonomy): domain Eukaryota; kingdom Viridiplantae; phylum Streptophyta; class Magnoliopsida; order Ranunculales; family Papaveraceae; genus Papaver; species Papaver armeniacum. Next base: position 559 of record JAJJWW010008723.1, on the reverse strand, counting down.
TTCTGTTGCACCAACCGTTGTGGAAATGGAGCAACATGAACATGACTTGGCACAGGAACATCTATATTAGTAGGACTCTTGGTTTTCTCAATGGGCTCAGATTCTTTCTCTACAGTAGATGTTTCCGGTGGTGTTGTGTGTACTTGGGAGTCTGATGTAGACTCGCTTGAAGGTGGTACACCTACATGGTTCTCAACAATTCTACCACTACGGAGAGTGGTGACAGCATTTGCTTGACTATGTGAAGTTTCATTGCAGGTAGAGGAGCCTGCTTGAAACACATTCTTTGGATTTTGTTGGGGTTGACTAGGGAATTTGCCTTTCTCTCTCTCATTCGATGCATCACAGATTTGCCCTATCTTAAGATCTAGGTTTGTGAGATGTTGGTCGGTAGTTTTCTCAAGTTTTGAAAGACCTTGGGTTAACAGAACGACACAGTCTTCCAAGCTAGTCTTTTTCTGCTGTAGGTACTGAGGGTGTGGTGGTACTTGGGGTTTCTAGGATATGAGTATCCTTGGTTGTTATTTGTTGGTCCCCTTGTACAGTCCCTTGGACCATG